>JARQOC010000003.1:832558110-832643593 GCA_033576535.1 Allobates femoralis | reverse complement strand
TGCACATCAATAGGTTATGGCATCAGTTTATGTTAATCTGGGGCCACCATTTCTGTGTCCCCATGCAATCCCGAGAACTGGTCTCAAAGTCGCACTCTTGGCCAACTGGAGCCATCTGCCAATCACCTAAATGCAATGGTGACAAACAGTGAAGGCATAGTGCACTACACTACTGTTGCTTGTCCCTCCATTAATAGTAACTTTGGGGTCACTTTAGAATATGGGAACCTAAAAATTGGTATGTGCGAACATGAGTTTATGGGCACATTATCATATCTATCTTTACCAAAATGGACGCAACATATTACATAGCACCTATGGATTACAACCACCACATATCTTAATAGTAACTTTCTTACTTTGATAATTAGGTATTGCTTATTCTGTGTTTTTTTTCACACTGTTACCTACCAGGTGGTTTAAAAAGTGCTCCTCGTACCCGTCCTTCCCTTATTGATATCCTCTGGACACCGGGAGCTGAGTACCATCCTTTCAATGACCTTGGCTGGTAGCAGGTGAATCTTCAGGGGATCGAGCTCCAATGAGGAATAAGCTTCAGATGAATGAAGAAAGGACTTCCCACCACATCACGTTTTATCAGCTTTTTAAATGGGATTTTTGGTTTAAGAGCCCAGAATAGGCCCATAGGATAAACTCCTTGGAAGTCTCCACCAGTGGCCGGAGATGTCTCCAAATCCACCTTCCCTCCATGTCTGTCTTGTAGAAAGCTATGGAGTGAAATATCTGACCTTTCTCATCCTTCATCCATGCTCTTAGAGTGATTACCTGGTCGGGGGGAAGGCCCCAAGCTTGGATCTTCACCGGTTCATCCATCAAGGAGATCTCCGGAGAGACTGATAGACCAACATATGCCGAAGATCAATGAGTCTTAAATGGAAGACAAGGGCCAAGAAGACACAATTACTATTAAATTATATAGAAAGATATAGAGTTCCACATACAATACTTCATACAGTCAACCATGATACTACTGTGTACTTATGAGGAGCAAGAAAATACTAGACATTTTGTCCCATGATAGGAGTTCCGAGAGACATTCAGTCATTTCACTGGACCCAATGTATTATGATTATTAGATTAGTGTTGGCCTCCAATGTGGGTGTTCTGATCAAGAGATATCAGCATCTGTCTTGGGTCTCGGCAGCTCCACTTCCTGCACAAAAAATAGCCTTCTGTGTCCGCTTGTGACCATTGCGTGTGAATAGGGGCAAATGGCCTCCACCATAACTCGAAGTGCAGTATCTGCCTAACATGGAGCTGTGACAAAGGCCCTGAATAGAGACCATGATGCAGATGTGAGATGCATTTCCAAGATGGATCCATGATTGTGTGGTCATAATAGGTGAAATCCTACTAAAATAACAATGGATTGTTACTTACATCGGATGAGAACCAGAAGATATTGTCCAATTATGGTGCAGAGTCCTTACCAGACTTGTGAAGTGAGCCGGCAACTGATGACTTTGACTGTAATGCATGTGAATTTCCACTAACATGCTAATGGAGGGATGGGAAAATTACACAAAAATGTCTTCATGGATAAGTCTTATGATCTAAGTAGCAGCTTAAGGCTAAAGATCATGACCAGCCTCGGGATCTTGCCTCTGTTTATCTTGTGTGATAAGTGAGCATTAGAAATTTGCATCTTTGTTTGCAAGTTATATGGACTCTGGAGACACTCACATAATGTAACAGCTGAGTCCTAAAAGCTACCCATAGACTAAAAGGGATTTTCTATCACTTTTCCCTTTAAAAAAAATCTATTATTGTGTTAGTTCACCACTGATAAAGTCCCCCCAATACCTTTTTAATCCTTCATGTGCCATGAGGGGCCTATATGACACAAAATACAGGGTAACAGGAGAAATTGCACCATAAAATGTATTGTGCAATTTCTCGGGTACCGAAACCCATATGTGAACATAACCCCCTGATACCATATGTGGGACATATACCCCAGTAATACCCCATATGTGGCACATATACCCCACTGATACCCCATATGTGGCACATATACCCCACTGATCCCCATAGTGGGACATATACCCCACTGATACCACATATGGGCACATATACCCCACTAACCCCATGGAGCACACAGGGCTCGGAAGCGAAGGAGCACCATTTGACTTTTTGAACAGACAATTGGCTGGAATCGTTAGCTGACACCATGTTGCATTTGGAGAGCCCCTGATGCGCCTAAACAGTGGCAGTGAAACCCCATAAAAGCAACCCCATTTTGGAAACTAGATCCCCCAAGGAATGTATCCAGATGTATTCTGAGCACTTTGAACCCCCAGGTGCTTCACAGAATGTTATTTTATAACATTGATCCATGAAAATGAAAAAGTGCTATTTTTCTACAAATATGTTCTTTTAGCCATAGTTTTTTTTTTTCATGTTCACAAAGGCAACAGGAGAAAATGGACCCCCGAAATTTGTTGTGCAACTTCTCCTGACTATGCTGATTCCCCATATGTTGTGGAAAACCACTGTTTGGGCGCACGGCAGACTGTAGAAGGGAAGAACGGAAAATTCGCTGGAATCGTTAGCTGACTCAATAGCGTGTTTGGAGAGCTCCTGAATGTGCCTAAACAGTGGAAATCCCCAACAAATGACCCCATTTAGGAAACTAGACTCCTCAAGTATTTTATCTAGATGTCTCATGAGTACTTTGAAACCCCAGGTGCTTTACAAAATGTTATAATATTGAACTGTGAAAATTAAAAAGTGCTTTGTTTTCCACAAAAATGTTCCTTTAATGCCATTTTTTTTCATTTTCACAAGAGCATTAGGAGATAATGGACCCCAAAATTTGTTTGGCAATTTCTTCTAAGTACTCTGATACCCATATATAGTGAAAATTACTGTTTGGGCACACAGCAGGGCTTGGAAGGGTAGAGCGACGTTTTGGAGCGGAAATTTTGATAGAATAGTCTGTAGGTGTCATGTCGCGTTTGGAGAGGACTTGATGTACCTAAACAACGGAATTCACCCACAAGTGACCCCATTCTGGAAACTAGACTCCCCAAGGAATTCTTTCTAGATGTGTGAAGAGTTCATTGAACCTACAAGGGATTCACAGAAACATTTGATTATTACCACAAACATCTTGTTATTAAACACCAAATGTTTTAATTTCACCAAGGATGAAGGAATTACACCCCAAAACTTGCGCGATTTCTCCTGAGTACACAGATACCCCATATGTGGTGGAAATCCATTGTTTGGCCACACTGCAGTGTTTGGGAAGGAAGGAGCACCATTTGATTTTTGGAGCACAGATTATCTAAAATAGTTTGCGGCCTCCATTTGCAGAGCCCCTAAGTGCCAGAACAACAGAAACCCCCTCAAGTGACCACATTTTGGAAATAACACCCCTCTGCGAGTTCATCTATGGGTGTAGTGATGATTTTTTTCTCTGGAATACACGGTGAATGTTGCATATTAATTATTTGCCATGAAACGCTTGATTGTTTGGTGATCGCGCTTCACAAGTTTGGCAATTTCCAGACTGCTGCATCCTTCTGCAAGACATCTCACAATTTTGGACTTCTCAGAGCCCGTCAAATCTCTCTTCCGACCCATTTTTGCCTAAGGAAAGGTATTTGCCTAATAATTAAGCACACCTCATATAGGGTGTTGATGTCATTACACCACACCCCTCCTCATTACAGAGATGCACATCACCTGATTTACTTAATTGGTAGTTGGCTCTCAGCCTATACAGCTTGGAGTAGGACAGCATGTATAAAAAGTATCAGTGATCAAAATACTCATTTCCTAATAATTCTGCACACAGTGTACAACAATGCCAAACATGTGCATGTTAATTGAGGTTTAGACATTGTGGGCTCAAAAGGGAGGGGGGCATTTTTCTAGCTTTCTTTTTTTGGGGGCATGAAGTCATAGCACTTTTCTAGAGCCTTTGTGCTACCAGTAATGTGGAAGCCCCCTATATTTCTGGTAACAGATGATGGACCTGGTGGGGATTTGTGTTTTTGTGGGTTGAATTGAATGCTATTGTGGTGATTTGTGCACAGAACATTTTGGATCAGTTCACATTCATCCTTTGCTCTATGCTGAGCACCTACATTAGTGTTTCCATCTACATCTCCGAAATACCTGATTTAGGTGAAACCCCCGATGTATCCATTCACTATAATGAAGCAGTAGAGTTACTCCGGACTCCATTTGGCCTCTGGTCAGCAGTGTTAATCTTTCCAGAGGTGCACAAAACTGATTATGACCACACTTTTGTGTACGCCTAAAAAGATGGACACTTCATGCCCTCAGATGCGGGTCCTGTCTCCACTGTGCAGGGACATCAGCACCTATCACGCAGGTCTAATGGTATATGTTCACCCTGTCCGTGGCTCCTTTCTCTGCTGGGAACCTGTGTCCCCATAGCAGGTCTCCTGGAACTGCTCTTAGCAGAGCACTAGCTCTCTGTCTAGTTCTCAGTGCTGTCTCTGCTACTAGTTCTCAGTGCTGTCTCTGCTGTGATCCTGTGTGCATAAAAGACACCCTCCCCTTAAGGGAGGTGTCTGGGCAACAACTTCAGTTTGTATGATCTTGCCTCCTACTGAGGCCACACTCTGCTGTGCGCTGCAATTGGAAATCTGTTGCTTAACTTTATACTAACACCTCTGTCTTCACAGAATCCTCTGTTGGTTGTTTTCTAACCTGCATCCCTCACGACAATCCGAACGCACTCCAGGTTGGCCAAGCCTTTCCAAGACCAGTACCGGAAATGTTTTTTGGGGGGGTTACTTACTTTGTTAACCGTGTCATAAAAGTGATAAGACAGCTTTACTCTCCATGTAAGTACTGTACAATTACACTTTTATATACGGTATATTTTTTTTATAGTGTTTTGCCACTATTTACACCATAACTTCTATTTTAGGGGAAAAAAAAGTTTTTGCTTTGCCATAGCTTTTTTATTTTTTTTGTTAATGGAGCGGTATGGCTTTTTTTTTGCCAGACAAGATGACGTTTTTAGCTGTTCCATTTTTATTAATTTATGATTTTTTGATAGCGTTTTATTCCACTTTTTTTGTCAGTTTTATGATAAAAATACATAGTTTTGTTACTTTTTTTATTATGGTGTTCACTTAGGGAGTTAACTAGTGTGTAATTTTATTAAGCGGGTTGTTGAGGATGTCGCGATTGCAAATATGTGTAATTTTTTTGTTTTGCATAAATATAACTATTTATTGGAATATTTGTTTCTCATTTTTTGTTCTCTACTTTCTGATTTAAAAAAAAAGAAAAAAAAAGTTTACTTTTTTAATGCATTCTTTCTGGGACATTACCTTTTACAGCTCTGATCGCCGCTGCACTGTATTGCAATGCTCAATGTAATGCAATGCTGCATTCTAGTGCAGCTGTCAGAACTACTCTATCACAGGCCTGCCATGAGGCTTGCCGTAGTCAGGTGATCCGGAAGACGTCATGGAAATGTTGGGTCACCATGGCAGTAATCGGGCCTTGCAATTACAATGCGAGGGCACCAAGCAGCGGAGAGAGGGAGCCTCAACCCTCTCCCAATACTCTTAAGTGCTGTGATCAATATCAATGGTGGCATTTAGGGGTTAAGGCATAGGTTACTGCTCCTGGCAGTGAGTGCCGGGCCTTGGCTGTGACATCAGCCGAGACCTGGTGGCAATCGTGGCCGTTGCAGCGGCTGTGATGCAAAATTGCTAGAACGTACCTATATGTCCCAAGGCTTGGAAATACCACTGACCTAAGATGTATAGGAGGTACGTCCAAGGTTGTGAAGGGGCTTGAACTGAACCTGTCGCCAGGTTTTTCACATATAGGCTGTGGCCACCACCATTAAACCCTTTTATAGATCACAGTAGTATACTGTATATAAGTCCCTCAATATGATCTGTATAACATAAAAAACAGCTTTTAATTATACTCACCTGTAGGGTAGTCTGGTCTGTTGGGCGTCACTGGTCTTGATCCTTTCTTACTTTGTGTGGGAGACGTGCCCTACATCATCCACACTGTGTCCTCTTTCATGCTTTTGCACACATGCACTTCTCTCTACCCTGCCTAGGGTAGAGCAACATATTGTTATAGGTCATAAAAGGTCAAAGAGCGCCTGCACTACAATACTTTGCTCTGCCCTCAGCATGGTAAAGAGAAGTGTGTGTGAGCAAAAGCATGTAAGAGGACACAGTGTGGATGACATAGGACATGTCATCTACACAAATCAAGAAGAGTGGAGGCGAAGGATCAAGACCAGCAATGCTCATTGGTCCGAACCGCCCTGTAGGTCAGTGTCATGGAGGTGGTATGGCTGATGAGAGGATGGACAGCAGGATGACAATGGTGGGCAAAATGAAACCTGGGCAACTAGTCTGCCCCTAATGACTGGGGTCGCTTATCTGACCCTGTACCCTGAAGTACCTCTGATGGTGAGGAGGTCTGGGCCACCACCTTGCCCTCAGCTCCTTAACCAGCCCTAAGCTAAGACCCCCTACCTCCACCCATGGACCAGGATAGCAGCAGCAAGTTCCCCACAAATTACTGTCTTCAGGTGCAATACTACAGGAGGGCTTCAGCAACAAAAACAGACGTCCAAACAGCTCATACAGTCAAAGCAGAGTGGAAACTCTATAGGGACATCAGCTGGTGGAAGAGGCAGATATTTAAAGGCTGGGGAAGTGGACAACTAAGTCAGTTCACACACCCAGCAACAACTGCTCACCTGTGCCTGGAGAGCCTACCCCATAGACTGGAACACAGCAGCGTCTACACATTAACTCTGAATGTGCCAAAGGAAATAAACTTCCATTCAAACTACAGAGAGCACAGACTGCAGCAGGTCAACACACGGCAGTGAGTAATAATAAAAGGTCTTTTCTCTATGTTATTCAGATTGGCCTGCAGACTTATATACAGTATTCTAGAATGATGTATATAAGGGAATAAATGGGGTGGCCACACTTTATATGGGGAAAACCTGGTTTTACTAGTGATTTTCACATATGAAAAAATGCTGCAAAGTCTCTCCCATACATTACAATACTTATCATGGACAGAACCCAGATTGTACACTGATACCATCCGGGTGCTCTCCATGATTGTGACAGGCCCATAGACTTCTATGGGTAAATTTGATCTGTGATTTTTGTAAGGACACATGTTCTGCAAAAAACAAGGTCATGTGAAAATCTCCATAAATTATAGTGGGTATGAGTTCTATCCGCAAAAAGCATGGATAGGACACGTATGTGAGAAATGGACGTCTGAATGTGGCCTTAAAGGGACACTGTCAGGTCATTTTTCAGTAGGATACTAATATTACCCTTGAATAGTGCCTGGGCAGGCCTTTATAAAAACATGTAAAATCATTATTTAACCCTTTGTAATTTCCATGTTATCACTTATCAGCATTGTCAGAGCCTGCAGTGAGCTCCCTCTCCATTATAAGGAATAGTCCTGTGCTGTATAAACTGTCATGTAATTATGCACTCCTTCTCAACAGCTCTCTCCTCCCTTTGCTCTCAGACAGTGCAGTGTCAGGTTTCAGTAGCTTCTGTTCTGATGAGGACATGGAGGGAGAGAGCTATTACAGGTCTGCCTTATCTTATCTAGACTCCATTTGTTTCTGAAAGCAGTTAACCCTGCTGTGACAGTTTCTGTGTTGTATTTTGCAATAAATAGAGAAAAAGAGAGTGCACACTGTGAAGAACCAAATGGTGGGTTTAAGTAGTAGGGCCAGGTGTCCGCTCACCTATACAGGTTATACGACCTCGCACAACCCTGGGTAATGCTTCTCGTTGTAGTGGTGCCCGCCGGGGCTTTGCTGCAGTCCTTTCATCGTAAACCAATGCAAAAACTGTATATAAATCACACAAAAGGCGCTCTGCTGTAAAAATAAAAATAAATAGCAAGTGCTGTGACAAAAACAGGGCCTTTTGGTTTATACGTTTCTGCAAGAAAACGTACAATAAGCTGTCTCACCCACTCCACGTTAGGCCCTGATAGAGACAGTCCTAACTCTGTCCCTAGTGCTACGGTAAAAACTTGCCAGTGTGTACATACCTCAGCTGGACAAGGTGCGGGAGAGCACAGGACTATCTCACCTTGTAGGGCTGTGTGGGTGGCAGCTCTGTGTGCAGACTTCATATGGGAGGGGCAGGTGCCTCCAATATCTGCTGTTACCAGCAGTGATGAATACAAAGGCAAAAAAAAATATGAGTCTGCACACATTGGAAGCAGCAGTGTGAACTGCAACCAATCCCCACCAAAAACATGGTAAACCAATGCAAAAACTGTATATAAATCACACAAAAGGCGCTCTGCTGTAAAAATAAATAGCAAGTGCTGTGACAAAAACGGCCTTTTGGTTTATACGTTTCTGCAAGAAAACGTACAATAAGCTGTCTCACCCACTCCACGGTAGGCCCTGATAGAGACAGTCCTAACTCTGTCCCTAGTGCTACGGTAAAAACCTGCCAGTGTGTACATACCTCAGCTGGACAAGGTGCGGGAGAGCACAGGACTATCTCACCTTGTAGGGCTGTGTGGGTGGCAGCTCTGTGTGCAGACTTCATATGGGAGGGGCAGGTGCCTCCAATATCTGCTGTTACCAGCAGTGATGAATACAAAGGCAAAAAAAAATATGAGTCTGCACACATTGGAAGCAGCAGTGTGAACTGCAACCAATCCCCACCAAAAACATGGTAAACCAATGCAAAAACTGTATATATAAATCACACAAAAGGCGCTCTGCTGTAAAAATAAAAATAAATAGCAAGTGCTGTGACAAAAACAGGGCCTTTTGGTTTATACGTTTCTGCAAGAAAACGTACAATAAGCTGTCTCACCCACTCCACGGTAGGCCCTGATAGAGACAGTCCTAACTCTGTCCCTAGTGCTACGGTAAAAACCTGCCAGTGTGTACATACCTCAGCTGGACAAGGTGCGGGAGAGCACAGGACTATCTCACCTTGTAGGGCTGTGTGGGTGGCAGCTCTGTGTGCAGACTTCATATGGGAGGGGCAGGTGCCTCCAATATCTGCTGTTACCAGCAGTGATGAATACAAAGGCAAAAAAAAATATGAGTCTGCACACATTGGAAGCAGCAGTGTGAACTGCAACCAATCCCCACCAAAAACATGGTAAACCAATGCAAAAACTGTATATAAATCACACAAAAGGCGCTCTGCTGTAAAAATAAAAATAAATAGCCAGTGCTGTGACAAAAACAGGGCCTTTTGGTTTATACGTTTCTGCAAGAAAACGTACAATAAGCTGTCTCACCCACTCCACGGTAGGCCCTGATAGAGACAGTCCTAACTCTGTCCCTAGTGCTACGGTTGCTATCAGGTGACTTCTGGGATCTGGTCACGTGACCTCCTGACCGTAAATACGTCACCCGCAGGTCCGTGGTGTGTTTTCGCCAGTATCCTAGGCACCGAAAGGTCCTTCCAGCCTCTGTAATATAGGTATCTCCACCCGGAGCTGCTCCTGCCGATCTCCCCAATGGGGAGTATGGATAATGGAAATATAAATGTATATACAACAGACCTTTATTGGCCCCTTGCACTGCCACTATGCATTTCGACAGTAATTCAACTGTCTTACTGACAGCTGAATTACTGTCAAAACACGTAGTGGCAGTACAAGGGGCCAATAGAGGTCTGTCTTAATTAATTGTCATCTCTGATTCCCACCTCATGGCTACAGAAGCCGGAATATAACCTTTATATGTCCATTCTGTGTTGTATTTGACCTCTTATGATGCTGCAAAGAACAGAGAGGAGAATAGAGACCCCCCAGTGATCTCCTGTGCAGTGATGTGGTGTGAGTATGTGACATACATATTCATCTTATGGGGAGTGAACAACAAAGAAGTAAGTGGATCATTCACTGTGATTGACATATGGAATGAATCTCTTTATTTGAAGTTTTCAGAGGATAGGAGGAAAATATCAATATAAGAAATACATCAATAGAGAGAGTTTAGAGGGAGGAATTAGAAATTATATCAGTTACACATGGATTTTTTTTTTTTGACCTGACAGTTTTTCTTTAATGGCTTGTTCAGATAAGTCACTCAGTTACTTTTTTACTTATATAGGTTGCAGTACAAGTTTATCTTAATTTCTATACAGCCAAGGAAAGGAATATATAGTTTTGGTGAGCAAATAAAAAATGCCAATTTAGAGGCAACTGCAATGTTATAAATGATCCATCAGCAGGTTTCACCCCACACGCTATGTATATGCACATGTACCTCTTTCACTTTAGCTCCAATTTAACTATCCAGGGTGCATCTGCTCTGTTAGATGTCCAGCTGTCCTCTAGTTGCCATCCTCAGCCCTTTCCTTCTATCCTAGTCTTAAAGGGAATCTTTCAGAAGGATTTCAACCCCAAATATTTATATATGTATGTAGGTAGCTCTTTCAGAGAGAAGTCCAGCAATGCTTTTATATTGCCAGTCTGTTCATCCATCAAGGAAACCCGCGGTCACATGATCGCAATCAAACAGGAAGTGCGGGGAGGACGCCGGTATTAGAAGCCTGGGGCACGCAGACGCAGCAGCTGGAGGACCCGGGTGCCTGGAGACCGAGGGGGTGAGATGGATCACTGCTGGGGGGGGGCCTCTGTATACATGGGGGGCCTCTGTATACATGGGGGTAGTGAGACAGCAGGGGAGCTGTATACCACTACTGGGCCTGTATACCACTGCTGGGGCTGTATAGCACTGCCGAGGGGCCTGTATACCACTGCTGGGGCTGTATACCACTGCTGGGCCTGTATACCACTGCTGGGGCTGTATAGCACTGCCGAGGGGCCTGTATACCACTGCTGGGGCTGTATAGCACTGGCGAGGGGCCTGTCTACCACTGCTGGGGCTGTATACCACTGCTGGGGCTGTATGCCACTGCTGGGGCTGTATGCCACTGCTGGGGCTGTATACCACTGCTGGGCCTGTATACCACTACTGGGCCTGTATAACCATCCTGGGGGCTGTATACCACTGATGAGGGGCCTGTATACCACTGATGAGGGGCCTGTATACCACTGCTGGAGACTGTATATCAGTGATGGCGGCAACTGTATACTAGTTATGGCCACTATATACCAGTGATGGCTGCTATATACAGGATAATGGGCTATATACCAGTGATAGGGGACTTTATAACAGGACGGTGGTCTGCTGCATTGGTAGTTTACTGTTTCTATTTAAAATACAAGTTCAACATTTTCTTTGTATCTATTTTCATTTTTAAAATTTTTCAGTACCGGTAGCTGCTGCATTGTCCACCCTAGGCTTATACGCGAGTCAATAGGTTTTCCCAGTTTTTGGGGCAAAAGTAGGGGGGTCGGCTTATACACGGGTCGGCTTATACACGAGTATATACGGGTAGTTTTGATTTAAAGGATAATAGTAATATTAAGTTAAAAAGGTAGAGTAGAAGACCTGCATTCCACAGTTGAGTGTATAGTGTGCTGGTTAGGGTGTATGCTTGCAGATGGATAGCTTGGGCTTCAAATCACAGTAGTGGATAGCATACTTTTTAAAAAGTTATTTTTTATCCTTTAGACCAAAACTATGTAAAATAAATAATTGTTCACAAGCGGGTTTTGAATCCACCAAGCTATATTTTATATACAGAAGCCATTGCATCATACCACAGGCAAAAGTGACACTGAAAAGTTATTTCATTGCTTATGAAATTAAACTTGCAAACTTTCATAGTGTGCAAAAATCATTTTGCTTTTTCATTCTGGGTTTTATGTGCCAGTGAGCATAATTGAAAAAAACAAAGTTTAAGATTTCCTCAAACTCAAGATTTCTGCTCTAAAAGTTAGAAGCTTAACCACGCAGCCATTAGCTCAACTGATAGCAGCAAGCACCTTTTTCTTGCCTTAGTAGATAAACCATTGCAGTGTTCAGGCAATCTGAAAAAACATCTGATACTAAAGTGTGACAGAAGTCAGGTATCATTGTCAGAATCATTTATTAAAATCATTTATCAGAGTCAATTATCAGAATCATTTATCAAAACCATTTATCAGAATCAATTATCAAAGCCATTTATCAGAATCAATTATCAGAAAGAGTATTTCTAATGTTTTATTTTGATATGTCCTAAAATGTACATTTTACTATTATGCACTTTATATGCCACCTGGTTGCTTAGATGTTGGAGGACTGTCTGGTTAATTCAGCATTATATCAATTCCCTTCCCCTCTACAGTATGCCATGCCACCCCATAATCTAGAGAATCATTTAGCAAAAACAAAGATATTATTCGGTGGACAGAAATATTACATGGAACCTACTGGGGCAACACTAGTAGCCATCGAGTGCAAAGACACTAATTGGACATGGCCTCAGCTTTAGTTGAATAGTGTCCTCCTTACCCTTCATAGCCCCTAACAGAGCAACTAAGAAGAAGACAACCCCTATACATTTAGTAACTTGCAGCTTCACAATGAAAGTTGCTTGTAATATAAGGGTTAAATGCAATTACCGTATATACTCGTGTATAAGCCGACCCGTGTATAAGCCGACCCCCCTACTTTTGCCCCCAAAATCTGGGAAAACCTATTGACTCGCGTATAAGCCGAGGATGGACCCCAGCACAGGTATACAGCCCCCAGCAGTGTGGTATACAGGCCCCCCCCAGTGGTATACAGGCCTCCCCCAGTGGTAGTATACAGCAGCCCCAGTGGTAGTATACAGCAGCCCCAGTGGTAGTATACAGCAGCCCCAGTGGTAGTATACAGCAGCCCCAGTGGTAGTATACAGCAGCCCCAGCAGCCCCAGTGGTAGCATACAGCAGCCCCAGTGGTAGTATACAGCAGCCCCAGCGGTAGTATACAGTCATTGCCTGCGACGAACAGGAAGCCGGAAGAAGACAGACGGATGAAGCCGGAGACCGTGATGTCGGCAGCGGCGGGGACAGTGATAAGTATAAAGATTTTACTTTACAGGTTTCCGGAGCGCGAGGGGGGGCCCTGGATTACTGAGGCTGCTGGGCTGCTGTATACGCAAGCCGTCACTGATTCGCGTATAAGCCGAGGGGGCACTTTTCAGCCCAATTTTTGGGCTGAAAAACTCGGCTTATACGCGAGTATATACGGTACATTAAATTAGTAGGAACAATGGTATGTTGAGTTTATTAAACTAACATTACAAAGTCAATTTATACAACTTTAAAGCAGTCATATCTTGGTCTGACGAGGCCCAATAAAAAGACCTTAGTATTTGGGAGTCTTGTTACTAATTTTGCATTGGGGTTCAGAACCTCCAGAGGTTAAGGATATCTCATCACAGCCAATCTTTTAATTTGGAAACTTGCAAGGTAATTATCTCATTATCATGGTATTGATTTCCGAGACCACTACTGTACTACATTGTGACCAATCCGATAAATGGCTGTCAACGTTTTAATTGGATGGCTGCAACCAACCAATCACCTCCCCCATGTTGTGTCAGGTTGAGAGTGATTGCTGCACTGGTATTATTATTATTATTTATTTATATAGCGCCATTGGTTCCATGGCGCTTTATATAAGGAGTGGGGTAACAAGGACAAGGACAGGAACAGTAATTATGCACTTGGTTCCCTTTATCACTGGGCCTACTGTGTCCTGCTGAGTGCAATGGATAGTTGAATTTTGGTAAGTTTTTTTGCCTTCTTCAATAATTTTTGATTGATGTTCTGAATTAATGTCCTTTGTAGTTTTTTCTGATGGCTGCAAACACTAGAGTGAGAGCTCATGTTGTATCATAATTTATTCCTTTTAGAGCACCTAATATTTGTACCGAGAAATTCTTGAAGCTCTTTCCAACTAATTTCTTGCGCTCTACAATGAGGAATAAGTTCTCCACCCCAAGTTAAAGCAACCGGAAAGAACGAAGCCTGTGATACTGGACAGAAAGGGGAACCGGAGGCTCTAGAAGATGTCCGGCTCCTGATAACATCGCACATACACATCCTTCTTGCCATACTTGTCTGCCCGGGATTTGGCTTCTCTAGCAAGGAACAAATTATTTAAATGTTGGTCTCTTTCTCCCACCATAAAGAGGATGGGACCTCTGGCTTTCTCCAGGGGAAGTATAGAGTCCTGGAATTCTGGTTTTCTTGGATCGCCTATTATGTTGCTAAAGCTGTAGGAGAAAAAGTCTGTGCTCAAAATTCTTTCCATTTTGAAGGGTATGGCTTTCATAAGGAGATCACCATAAACTAGGTCAGCGTTGTTCACGGCATTACTTCCATTGATGCATACTGTAGCAGCGACCTGAGGCAGGTAGGTCGCCATACACAAGGCGATCTCAGCTCCTTTACATACACCGACCACTCCAACTCCATCACCTGAAACCTAAAGAGTAGAACACATTGTGACATTGGTTCGTATATCTATAGCTGTATAAATTGGTGGACATTTATTGGAGTACATTCAATCTATGGCAGTTATATGGTGTTTAGATGACCATTCAAGTTATTGCTAGTCAGGTAATACAAAGACCGGCTTGGTCTACGACAGCAACACTAGACAGGTCCCTATATATGATGCCCATGTGTTCTAGTAGTCAAACATGTATAGTTTTTGTTTCAATTAAAAGGGCATTCTCATCTCTAAGATCTTATCCCAATACGTAGTAGGTGTAATAATAACACTAAGTAACAAGGAAATTAGTGCCTGAGATATTTAACCTGTTTTTAGATAAGTTTGAGTTGCTGATTCTAAATCTGCCCTTATTTTTCTTCCATCAGCTCTATGTAATGAGATGTGATATACCCTATACACATGCATATGACCAATTGAACACTAAGACTGATGTCTACTAAACATTATTATTTTGCCCTTCTTGGTTATTAAATTAAATTCAAATTTTTAGATTTCTTTTATTTATGAATAATTTACATAATAAAATGATAATTAAACATGCATTAACCATTATCATTGATACACTATTAATTTACTGAAATAACTTGCAAAAGCGGCACTCGTGAGTTCACTGCCACGGGTGACGTCGCTCACTGAGTCCCTGCGGTCAGTGTGATTGCAGATTCTGCAGGTAGAGGAGATTTGTGCTCTCCCTGAAGACTCTGCATGAAGGATCATGTAGGGTTATTATGTGGGAGTAATAAAGATTGAGTCAAGATACGTGTTTGTGTGCTTTTTTTTTAAATAATTTTTCTATGAGTGTGTGTATTATTTACTATTTACCAGAGATTCATACTGACCGGGTCTAACAATGGCCCGACATTATGAATCTCTGGCTTAGTGCCAGCCGCCAATACAAAGCTGGCATTAATCCATATATTACCCAGGGCAGCTGAAAGAGTTGGGGTACAGAAAATGGGGCGCTACTAATGAATGAGCCATTTTCTGTGGGGCTTCAGGATGCAATTCACAGCAGGGACGGAAGGGGGAGGGGGTTAAGGAGAATGCTTGGGCTTCCCCACGCTGAGGACTCCAGCCCCCAGCTGCCTAGTTGTACCTGGCTGGCGACCAAACATACAGTGAAGCCTTACATCATTTTTTTTGTAATTATTTCTGGAAATAACCTTTTACTTACATGTCAATTATTCGATGGGCTCCATAATGCATAAGACTTGCTGGCATGTTTCTATAAAGAATTCAAACTTACTTTTGGATGATCACATAGAAACTGAGCGGCTTCTTCAAAATATTTTAAATCCACTTCACCGAGGAAACTAGGTAAATCATCATAAGCAAAATAAGCCAGAGCAAGAGAGGCAAAACCACGGCTGGCCAGGAGGCTACTACGATACTCTAGAAGCCCACCATTAGCTCCATACATATCAATAATTCCTGGAAAGGGTCCTTCACCTTAAGAGAATGCAAAATGGAAAAAAATGGTTTTCAGTCATATTGATGACCAATTAAAGGGAGTTCCATTTTTTGCCACCTATTCAAAAATGTATTGAAAATTCTTCTAGCTGCCATGCGAATGTTACACATGTTTCTCAGGAGTCTAAATCGTGATAGGAAGATAAAAAAGGAGATCGTAAAGTTCCTAATGAAGTATCAAAGCAGTAGGGGATTGAGAGGAAGCAGTGTATGTAGATCATATGGAATACTCATCGATTAGAGGGGAGGTCTGGATCTTTCATCTGAAAAGTAGCGGTCTTAGGCTGGCTTTAGACTTGCGTTCGCCGCCGTCGACGTGCGTCCCATTGCTTCATGTGTGATTTGTACACAGCGGATGCTTGCATACAATCATACATTCCTGTCCGCACCATGAACGCAACATGTTGCAGATTCGGTGCGGACAGGAATGTATGATTTGTACGCAAGCATCCGCATGCATACAAATCACACATGAAAGGCAATGGGGATGTACGGTCGTCCGCATCCGAGCGCAGGCACCGTGAGTCCCCATGTTAAACATAGGGATGGGCGGTGCTTGTGCTTGGCTTGCGTTTGCCCGCCGCAATACGCAGCGGTGACGAACGTAAGTCTGAAGCCGCCCTTTTCCGTAATGTGAAGGTGGCGGGGACTTCCAGTGAAGTGATCTGAACTATTTGTTTTTTATTTGCAAGGGGACTATCCCAGGTGAGAGGTGGGATGCATGCGAATAATTTTATTTTATTGTACTCCACAAAGGAGAAAGGCAGTGGTGCGCTCTATACATGAGTAGGATTTTCAGATGACTACTCCCCACTTACTCCACTGAGATAAGGAAGGTGTAAATGCTGCTACTTGAATGTTTTTCTATGGGTACTCACTGCTAGGACCCTTCATTTAAACCTAGACGTCAACATTTTTTTATTGCACCTCTGGAGTGGTGCTTTACATCTATGCCCCCTGCCCTCTGTATTACTCTCACCCTCCACATCTTCAACTGTTACCGTATCACTGCTCCGGTTGGTCTTCTGTAGTTTGTGATCTGACGGCAGCTCTAGTGTTTCATGGAGTAATCAAGAGGTCACAACCAAACAAAAGTATCTGAAAGCCTTGTTTTGGCTCACAAAGACTTGAAGTAAGAGCTTGTGATGTCCTGCCAACCCGGCAGAGCTTCCACCAGGTTCTCATTAGGTATACGTTTGTCTATTGCCAGTTATACCGGGCCAGAAACCATCCCTCAGTAGCGTCTATTATTAAACCAAGGACATGGATTGTATGTGAATCCATGGATTGAGATAAAAGAGCAACTCTTGATTAAATGTTATATTTAATCGCCTTATGAGCACACTATAAATAACATTTACACGATGGATTGTACAGATATTACAGACAGATATGCAAATAAAGGTAGTAGGATATAAAAAGTATATGCAGTCAAATGTATGTCAATTACTGGTTTATTGTTACCCGGCGGCCACGAGGAGGTGGTATAGAGCCACAGGGTTTTCTCCATTACTCCCAACACGTAATATGATGTGACCTACTTGAAAGTGACAACTGGAGGAATATGGTTAGTCATTTTTAGCCCCTAGTCTGGTCACTCCCTCCTGTCCCTGGGCTGTCCTTGAATTCCCTCCTCCTTTACTTTTGAGCTGAAAGATTCCAAAAACTTTGATGGGTCATAACTTCCCACTCGGAGGTCCAAGGGGAATGGTTTTGGAGCAATAGGATCCAACTGGATCTCTTCTACACTTAGAGACCAAACACAATTTCCCTACACAGGTCCTGCTAGCCGTTCTCCGTATCTCCTCGCCCTGGGTCGCTAGGAAAAATCAAAAGCTAGGAGTGTGTGCAGCTTGCTCTCATGAGTTTGGGACTATAATCGGTGTAGACCTAGGATATATGGTACCTCCATAATTCTTGTTAATATGATGGTGCCAATGCAACTGAGAATTACAGCTTCCCTGCCCCTAAGCTCACAAAGTGGAATTCACAGTTTCTGTCTGTTACAGGAGGGGGCCTTATCTTTAAAAGGGATCTCTTCCTTAAGTTAATTAAAATTGACACCTACCTGCCAGTGAGACCATTTGGTCAGGAAATGGAGATTCCTGAGACAAAAGGGGTCTGTGTGGAGTGGCTGACATGTATAGATACATGTGTAAAAATATCTGACATACAATTATAGAAATATCTTGGGGACTTACGATTGATTGGCATGACTGAATAATATCGCCCATATTCTTCACAATGGCCAACTGGAGCCATCTCCATTTACTTAAAGTCAATAGAGACTAAACAGTGAAGGCACAGTGCACTACACTACTGTTGCTTGACCCTCCATTATTAGGATAATTGGGGTCCTAGTGATAGAACATGGGAACCTAAATATTAGTGTGCAACATGAGCTAATGGGTACATTAACTACCGTTGCCAAAATAAACACCACATATTACGCAGCACCCATAGACTACAACAAAATCTTAATAGTAACTTCCCCACTCTGATAATTAGGCACTGATTGTTATTTGGGGTTTTCACACTGTTACCTACCAGGTGGTAGAAAAAGTGCTCCTCGTACCCGTCCTTCCCTTATTGATATTCTCTGGACTCCGGGAGCTGAGTACCATCTTTCAATGACCTTGGTGGTAGCAGGTAAATCTTCAGGGGATCGAGCTCCAGTGAGGAATATAGCTTCAGATGAACCAAGAAAGGACTTCCCACCACATCACGTTTTATCAGCTTTTTAAAGGGATTTTTGGTTTAAGAGCCCAGAATAGGCCCATAGGACAAACTCCATGGAAGTCTCCACCAGTGGCCGGAGAGGTCTCCAAATCAACCTTCCCTTCCATGTCTGTCTTGTAGAAAGCTATGGAGTGAAATATCTGACCTTTCTCATCCTTCATCCATGCTCTTAGAGTGATTACCTGGTCGGGGGGAAGGCCCCAAGCTTGGATCTTCACCGGTTCATCTATCAAGGAGATCTCAGGAGAGACTGATAGACCAATCATAGCCGAAGATCAATGAGTCTTAAAGGAGAAACAATGGCCAAAAAGATACAATTAGTATTAAAGTATTTAAGACAAGTAGTTTTTGTCAAAAGGTTTCCACATACAACACTTCATACAGTCAACAAAGACACTACCGTATACTTAGGAGGAGCAAAATATACTAGTCATGTTCAGCCGGCTATTTAGTCATATTCTAGCACCTAATGTATTATGATTATTATGGTGTCTCAAAGCAATGGAAAACTTAGGGGGGTGGTTCTCTGTGCACAATCAAGGGAAGATATTAAAAATATGTGTTATTGTATATATAAAGTTGTCACTGGACGTCTGCGCCATGTACCAAGAAGCCCTCTAAAATGTAGACACCTGCATCACAGAACATCTGCATTGACAAGCCATGATATAAGCTACGTCATCCTTGACCACCATAAATATTGGGCATCATTGTTAACCTTTTTTCAGCATAGATAACAATATACACGGGTTAATATCTTCAGCTCTTATTTGGATTAGCCACAAGGTTGTGGCAGATATGAAGACTAACTGATACCAGTAATAGACCCCAATTACTTTTAATAGGGGCATATGGCATCCACCATAACTCTGATTGCAGTGTTATCGACCCAACATGAAGCTGTGATGAAGACTCTGAATAGAGACCTTGATGCAGATATGAACGGCATTTTCATGATGGATTCATGATTGTGTGGTCGTAATAGGTGCAATGTTACTGTAAAATAAGAATGTATTGTTACTTACATCTTGGATGGTGAACCTGAAGATAATGTCCTCTTACGGTGCTGTGTCCTTACCAGACGGAGACTTGTGAAGAGAGCTGGCGGGAAGCAACTGATGACATTGACTGTAATGCATTCGACTTTCCACTAAAATGCAAAGTGACGGATGGGAAAATTACACAAAAATGTCTATATCTGATAAGTCATATGATCTACATAGCAGCTTGAAGCTGAAGATGATGAACAGCCTTGGGATCTTGCCTCTGTTTGTCTTATGTGATAAGTGAGCATTAAAAATTCACATTTCTATTTGCAGGTTATATGGATTTTGGAGACAGTCATATAAATTAACATATAGATCCCCAACCTTTCTGACCTTCAGAGCCACATCCAGCTCAGAGAGGGTTGTGAGCCACATCCAGCTGAGAGGGGGTCGTGAGCCATATCCAGCTGAGAGAGGGTCATGAGCTGTATCCAGCTCTGAGAGAGGGCCGTGAGTCACATTCATTCTGAGAGAGGGTCGAGAGCCATATCCAGCTCTGAGAGAGGGTCATGAGCCACATCCAGTTCTGAGAGAGGGTCGTGAGCCACATCCAGCAATGAGAGAGGGTCGTGAGCCACATCCAGCACTGAGAGAGGGTCGTGAGCCACATCCAGCTCTGAGAGAGGGTCGTGAGCCACATCCAGCTCTGACAGAGGGTCATGAGCCACATCCAGATCTGAGAGAGGGTCATGAGCCACATCCAGCACTGAAGAGGGTCGTGAGCCACATCCAGCTCTGAGAGAGGGTCGTGAGCCACATCCAGATCTGAGAGAGGGTCGTGAGCCACATCCAGCTCTGAGAGAGGGTCATGAGTCACATCCAGTTCTGAGAGAGGGTCATGAGCTACATCCAGATCTGAGAGAGGGTCGTGAGCCGCATCCAGCTCTGAGAGAGGGTCGTGAGCCACATCCAACTCAGAGAGAGGGTCGTAAACAACATCCAGCTCAGAGAGAGGGTCATGAGCTACATCCAGATCTGAGAGAGGGTTGTGAGCCACATCCAGCTCTGAGAGAGGGTCGTGAGCCACATCCAGCTCTGAGAGAGGGTCGTGAGCCGCATCCAGCTCTGAGAGAGGGTCGTGAGCCACATCCAGCTCTGAGAGAGGGTCGTAAACGACATCCAGCTCAGATAGAAGGTAATGAGCCACATTCTGCTCAGAGAGAAAGTCGTGAGTCACATCCAGCTCTGAGAGAGGGTCATGAGCTACATCCAGCTTCCACCCCCTCATAGTAGTGACACCCAGATCCTCAATTACAGGTATAATGACAATCAAAGTTTTTCCACAGAAATCACACTGTGGCAGTATAACCAAAATCCGTACCTTACCCCATTCAGATCTGCCCTTCTGTGTGAAGGATTGGAGCATGGTGGCTCAGTGGTAAGCACTGCAGCCTTCCAGTGTGGGGGTCTTGGGTTCAATCCCCACCAAGGATGACCTCTGCAGGAATTTGTATGTTCTCCCGTGCTTTTCTCCATGCGTTCCGGTTTCCTCCTATACTCTAAAGACATATTGATAGGATGTCTAGATTGTGTGCCCCAATGGGGACAGTTTTGCAAATGCATGTAAAGTGCTATGGAATTAATAGCGCTATATAAATGAATAATGAATTACTATTATTACTCACAAAAGTCACCAACCTGCTCTTCATACGTGTGTGACCTGACTCTTATGCACCAAGCTGCAAGACAGTCGTGAGCCACAAATCACAGGCCAATGAACCACATGTGGCTCCCAAGCCACAGGTTGGGAACCCTGATGTAATAGATGAGCCCTAATAGCTGCCCATAAAATAAAAGGGATTTTCTATCACTGTTCCCTTTAAAAAAAAATGCTATTACTGTATTACTTTTATCACTGTAAAGTCCCCCACATACCATTTTTAATCCTTCATGTGCCATACCCTGCTCCCCAGGAACGAGACCCTTTGGTGCCATTCTTAACTTTTCATTGCAGCCATTTCTGGTGAACACAGACTACATTTCCATTCATTTTTAGCAGCATCCTAACCAGCCCCACAAGCGCCAACTACACTGACTTACAACTTTTATAGCCTACCCACTCCACTGGAGGCAATAATAATTGCCCTGACTTCCCGGTGGAGCGTTACACAGCCGCTTCTGTCACAGATGAAGTACGAAGGTAGTACGTCCCACAACACAGTAAGGTATACTGTACAAAGGTCACTCACGACGCCTCCAATCCTGGAGTATTTGTTACATAGTGTGCGTATGTGGCGCCCCTGTGGTTTGACTGCCACATATAATATTACACCTACATCAATCTAATGTCATGTCTGGAGAAACCCAAAGCATCCAATGTGATGACATGGACTCTTTCAGTGTATATCGTGGGTTAAGATTCTTAAATTTAGCCAGACATTTGGTTTGTTAAATTGTGATAAGCCACTCATTGTTTCTACAAGACTCTTAAGCCCCCGTCACACTAAGCAAGATCTTTAGTGAGATTGCTGCTAAGTCACAAGTTTGGTGACGCAACCTCGGCAGCGATCTCGCTATGTTTGACACTTAGCAGCGACCAGGCCCTTGCTGTGAGATCGCTGGTTGTGTCAGAGTTGCCTGGACCATTTTTTGATCGTTGGGGTCCCGCTGGGCAGCATGTATCGGTGTGTTTGACAGGGACAACGACCAACGACCTCAATACTACAGGTCTGAGAAACAGGGTCCCAACGACCTCCGTATCATTCTGGATCGTTGTTGCATCGCTGGTGAGATCTCTGTTTGACATCTCACCAGTAATCCCAACAGCGACGCACCAGCGATCCCTACCAGGTCGTATCGCTGTCGGGATCGCTGGTACGTCGCCAAGTGTGACGGTACCCTTAGGAAACTGCTAGTGTTTAAACTTTAAAATGTAATTATCTCACCCCTTTGTCAGGGAAGGTCAGAGACTCAGAGACAATTAAGTATGCAAGCCTTCTATTGTCCGAAGGTGTTTATTGCTAATTCTATGTAAATTACCTTAGCCACTATTCTTTGATGTTGAGGAGGGCAGACTAAATGTAACTAGCTTTAGTCCTTCTCTGTCCACATCATTTAGATAGAAGTTATCCAAGCGGCTTGAAATCTAGCCAATGAGAGCACAATCTTATTCTACCAATCATGAAACCCCAATGGCCTGAATTGAGTGCTCAGGGGTATATAAAAAGGCCTGTTCTGCAGCTCTGGAGGACAGAACTGGAACCTAACTGCAAATTAGTTTATATTGTTTAAGCAAGAATCGGAATCCATGACTCTTTACAGAACCAATGAAGACTGTTTTTGTGCCTTAGTCTAGGGATTTCGGTCCCGACTAGAGGTGAACCAGAGGCTACTTGAAGGAGAAACCCAGGTGGGACAATTTGGTCACCTGGCTACGGACATTGCAGTGCTCGGTCAGCTTCCTAAATCTGGCATTATTCCTTTCTCAATGGGTGCCTACCGAAAGCGAGGTGCTGCCGGATTGGAGTAAGTAGCCCTGGAAGCACTAAGACTCGAATATTCTAATCCCTGGTGAGCCAGTGGAAGGGTGAGTTATATTTTAAGTTTTGTTTGATTATGTATTATATGCCGTTAATTGTTGGGGATCCAATAAAGCCTTAATAATTCCCTCACCCTGTGTTGTCTGAGTAGTATTCCGCTTACAGGTAAGGAGTTCGGGTTTTCAGTTGTGATGATCCCTGGTCCATGCTGTCTTTCTAAAGCGGACGAGAGCACCCACTGACCCCACATCCAACACTCTCCAAACTCCAATCATGGAGTGCAGGGTGGAAGAGATCCACCCCTGGAAGACCCCACTTCTGGTTGGAGGGACGAGTTAGAATAGGGAGGGAGAGGTAAGAAAAGGAGAGTCTAAGAAGTGGGTCGGTGATGGGTCGATTGGCTGACAGGATGGATCTGCTGCAGGCCTTCGGACTGGGCAGAGAGACTAGACGCAGGAAGGGTACCAGGCCCTATGGGGTCAGGTTGCCATGATCTGGCTGCAGAACCTGGAGGTTGCTTAACTTTATGCCAGTAGCTACCCTTGTTGGGCCTTCGGGGCACAGTGGCAAGGACGACCAGATGACTGAAGAAGCAGTTGCTCGCAGGTTCCGGGTCACCTTGATGTACATTTTTTAACACATAATTTCTAACTTATCTTCTATGCACCTTTTTTCTTGCTGCATTTAAAATTTGCATATAATCAATTTAATGTTAGGTGTTCCCTTTGCTGAGCCATTTCTTGCTGCCTTCCTATTCAGTCCATGTATATATTTATGCTAATTTCATATGAATGGTGTCTCCTATCATTAAGGACCCTAAGAGGGCTTGCACCTTACACATGTTTTTAATATGTGTGTTTTTCATTAATTTTAGCACTTATTTCAAACCCCCTTTAGAGGCATTGATATGCCAATATTTGTACAGCACCTCAAATCAATATGGTGTTTTGGTAGACATTCACTTAGTAAATGAAACAACAACTACCGAGGTCCATATACCGCCTATCCAAGATAGTTATCTTTTTTCTTTCAATCATCCCTAATCCCGCTGACCCTGTTGCTTCGCTTTTATACACTTTATGTGCCACGGAGCATAAATATTGGTCGAGTTACTGGTTAATTTCACATTATATTTATCCTCTCTAAACAGTATGTTGTGCTGCACCATCATATGTCAAAAATGCCAAATATTGTGCTGGACAAAGAAAGTTGCATGTAATGTAAGCTTTAAATGTAATTTACCGTAGTAAGGAAAAACAATAGAACATTGAGTTGTTAAAAGTAAAATTACAAAGTTTCAGTCATTTTATACAGTCATATGAAAATGTTTGGGCACCCCTCTTAATCTTACTCTTTTTTTTGTTTAAAATAGTTTTTTTGCACCAGCTATTTCAGTGTGATATATGTAATAACTGATGGACACAGTAATATTTCAGGATTGAAATGAGGTTTATTGTACTAACTAAAAATGTGAAATATGCATTATTTCAAAATTTGACAGATGCCAAAGTATATGCACCCTTCTGATTTTATGATTTGAATACTCCTAACTACTTTTTACTGACTTACTGAAGCACTAAATTGGTTTGGTAACCTCATTGAGCTTTGTACTTCATAGCCCGGTGTATGCAATGATGAGAAAAGCTATTTCAGGTGTCCACTTGCAAGTTGTTCTCCTAGTTGCATCTTCTCTGAGGAGTGGCATCATGGGCTCCTCAAAACAGCTCTCAAATGATCTGAAAAAAAAAAGATTGTTCAACATAATTGTTCAGGGGAAGGATACAAAAAGTTGTCTCAGAGATTTAACCTGTCAGTTTCCACTGTGAGGAACATAGTAAGGAAATGGAAGACCACAGGGACAGTTCTTGTAAAGGCCAGAAGTGGCAGGCCAACAAAAATATCAGAAAGGCAGAGAAGAAGAATGGTGAGAACAGTGCCTGGTAATCCTGCCCTCTAAGGCCAATCGCTGCCCGACGCCATATCATCATTTCACTTCTAGGGGTAACACAATGGGGTCCGCGTCACTCACTCGTACACTGCCAATTTCCCCACCGGACAATTTACCTGTTGCCTTTGCAGGAGGGCCTTGATTTCCTTTTGTAGAACCCTCTGCTGCCCGATGCTGGCAGTTTCGGCACTCTCTTGGAGTAAGAAAAGCACTTCAGTTAGACAATGTTCAATCACATTAGTGCCTAGTATCATTAGTGTTTTTTTTTCACCACAATCTTTACATACAACTTACATACATATATACATACATACAATCCTCCTCCCTCCCCCTCCTCATGTGTCCTCCTCCCTCCCCCCTCCTCATGTGTCCTCCCCCCTCATGTGTCCTCCTCCCTCCCCCCTCCTCATGTGTCCTCCTCCCCCTCCTTTCTCATGTGTCCTCCCCCCTTTTCATGTGTCCTCCTACCTCCCCCTCCCCCCTCTTCATGTGTCCTCCTTCTTCCCACCTCCCCCCTTCTTCCACCCTCCCCCCTCCTTGTGTGTCCTCCCCCCTCCTCATGTGTCCTCCTCCCTCCTCCCTCCTCATGTGTCCTCCCCCCTTCACCCTCCTCATGTGTCCTCCCTCTCATGTGTCCTCCTCCCTCCCCCTTCCTCATGTGTCCTCCTCCCCCCTCCCTCCTCCTCATATGTCCTCCTCCCCCTCCCCCTTCCTCATGTGTCCTTCTCCCTCCCACCTCCACCCTCCTCATGTGTCCTCCCCCCTCCCCCCTCCTCATGTGCCCTCCTCCCTCCCCCCTCCTCATGTGTCCTCCTCCCTCCTCCCTCCTCATGTGTCCTCCTCCCCTCCTCATGTGTCCTCCTCCCTCCCTCCTCCTCATGTCTCCTCTCCCTTCCCCCCTCCTCATGTGTCCTCCCCCCTCCTCATGTGTCCTCCCCCTCCTCATGTGTCCTCCCCCTCCTCATGTGTCCTCCCCCCTCCTCATGTGTCCTCCCACCTCCCCCTCCTCATGTGTCCTCCCCCCTCATGTGTCCTCCCCCCCTCCTCATGTGTCCTTTCCCCTCCCCCTCCTCATGTGTCCTCCTACCTCCCCCCTCCCCCCTCTTCATTTGTGCTCCCCCCTCCTCATGTGTCCCCCCTTCCCCCTCCTCATGTGTGCTCCCCACTCATGTCTCCTCCCCCCTCCCCCCTCCTCATGTGTCCTCCTCCCTCCCCCCTCCTCATGTGTCCTCCTCCCTCCCCCTCCCCCCCTCCTCATGTTCCTCCGCCCTCCCCCCTCCTCATGTGTCCTCCAACTTCCCCCTCCCCCCTCTTTATGTGTCCTCCTCCCTCCCCCTCCTTATGTGTCCTCCTCCCTCCCCCTCCCCCCTCCTCATTGCCCCTCCTCATGTGTCCTCCTCCCTCCCCCCTTCTCATGTGTCCTCCCCCCCCTCATGTGTCCTCCCCCCTCCTCATGTGTCCTCCCCCTCCTCATGTGTACTCCTCCCCCCTCCTCCTCATGTGTCCTCTTCCTTCTCATGTGTCCTTCTCCTCCCCTCATGTGTCCTCCCTCTCCCCCCTCCTCATGTTTCCTTCTCTTCCCTTTCCTCATGTGTCCTCCTCCTTCTCATGTGTCCTCCTCCCCCTCATGTGTCCTCCTCTTCTCTTTCCTCATGTGTCCTCCTCATATGTCTTACTCCTCCTTATGTGTCTTTCTCCTCCCCCTCCTCATGTGTCCTCTTCCTCCTCCTTATGTGTACTCCTCCCCCTTCTCATGTGTCCTCCTCCTCCCCCTCCTCATATATCCTCCTCATGTGTCCTCTCCCTCCTCATGTGTCCTCCTCTTCATGTATCCTCCTTCTCCTTCTCCTCACGTGTGCTCTTCAAATCCTCCTCCTTTTTCCTCCTCATATGTCCTTCTCTTCCTCATGTGTCCTCCTCCTTCTCATGTGTCCTCCTCCTCATGTGTCCTCCTCCTTCTCATGTGTCCTTCTCCTCCCCCTCCTCATGTGTCCTCCTCTTCCCCCTCCTCATGTGTCCTCTTCTTCCCCTCCTCATGTGTTCTCCTCCTCATGTATCTTCCTCCTCCTCATGTGTCCGTCTCCTTCCCCTCATGTGTTCTCTTCCCCCTCTTCATGTGTCCTCCCCCTCCTCCTCCTTATGTGTCCTCCACCCCCTTCCTTATGTATACTCCTCATGTGTCCTTCTCTTCCTCCTCATGTGTCCTACTCCTCATGTATCCTCCTTCTCACGTGTGCTCCTCCTCGTATCCTTTACCGTTTCCCTCCTTATATGTTTTCCTACTCTTCCTCATATGTCCTCCTCCTTCTCATGTGTCCTCCTCCCCCTCCTCATGTGTCCTCCTCCTTCTCATGTGTCTTCCTCCCCCTCCTCATGTGTCCTCCCCCCCTCCTCATGTGTCCTCCTCCCCCTCCTCATGTGTCCTCCTCCTTCTCATGTGTCCTTCTCTTTCCCCTCCTCATGTGTGCTCCCTATGTGTCCTTCTCCCCTTCCTCATGTATCCTCCTCCCCATTCGCATGTGTCCTCTTCCTCATGTGATTTCCTCCTCCTCATGTATCCTTCTCCTCCCCCTTCTCATATGTCCTCCTCCTCTTGTGTCCTTGTCCTCCCCCTCCTCATGTGTCCTCTCCCTCCTCATGTGTCCTCCTCCTCATGTATCCTCCTTCTCCTCCTCTTGTGTCCTCTTCATGTGTCCTTCTCCTCTTCCTCGTCATCTGTTCTCTTCCCCCTTTTCATGTCTCATCCTCATGTGTCCTTTTCCTCATGTATCCTCCTTCTCCTACTCATGTGTGCTCCTCCTCGTATCCTACTCCTTTTGTCTCCTCATCTATCTTCTTTCTCTTCCTCATGTGTCCTTCTCCTCCTCATGCATTCTCCTCCTGCTCCCCATGTGTCCTCCTCCTCATCTGTCCTCCTTGTACTCCTCCTTGTCTTCCTCCTCATTCGTCCTCCTTCTCCTCCATCTCATGTGTCCTCCTCCTCCTACTTTATCTTATGTGTCCTCTTTCTCCTCATGCATCGCCCTCCTCATTTGTTCTCCACCCTATGTGTCCTCCTCCTACTCCTCCTTGTCTTCTTCGTTTTAATTTATCCTCTTCCTCCATCTCATGTGTCCTTTTCCTCCTCCATCTCATGTGTAATCCTCCTCCTTATGCATCCCCCTCCCCTTGTGTCCTCCTCATGTGTCCTCATCGTCATCTTCATGTGTCCTCTTCCTCCATATTCTCCTCCTCATGTGTCCTCCTTTTCCTTTTTCTCCTCATGTGTCCTCTTCCTTCTCCTCCTTGTCTTCCTCCTCAAATAGATACAGAATCCTGCACCCAGAGACCAACACAGTAACAATCAGCATAGATTAGTGATTGATGAGAACGATGTATCGCTCAAATTCCATGAAGTTTCACCAGTCGTTCAACCTAAGAAACAAGAATCTCAATCACCAAACCCAGGCAAGTCTGGATAAGCTCTGAAGCCACCAAGGAAGACACAGAAGAACCAAGTCAACCAGTCAGGAGATCAGAAAGACCAAACAAAGGTATCCCAGCTAGACGCCTTTCTTATAGGGTCAGAACACTTCCTGAACCAGAGCCACAGTCATAGCAAGAGATGCAAAAACTGCCTGTCCACGAGAAGCATAAGTGGATAAATGCCGCTAATGAAGAGATGGAGTCCCTTCACCAACTCCAGACATGGGAGCTTACGGAGCTACCACAAGGGCAAAGAGCTATCGGATGTAAGTGGGTCTTCAAAAACAAATATGATTTAGAAGGTAAAGGTCACCGGTTTAAGGCAAGTTGGTCGCAAAAAGATGGTGAAGATTATGATGCTACATTTTCTCCAATAGTGAAGCAAACCACATTCAGGACTTTAATGTCTGTAGCTGCAGTTCAACAGATGACACTGAGACATTTTGACATCAAAACAGCCTTTCTACATAGTGTTATTGAAGAAGAGTTGTACATGAGCCAACCAGAGGGATATATTAAAAAAGGTGAAGAGCACCTTGTTTGTAGAATGCAGAAATCTCTCAATAGACTTAAGCCGTCGGCAAGAGCATGGAACTCAAAAATGAACAAAGTTTTGATGGATGAAGGATTTAAAAGGTCTCAAGCTGATTCATGTTTGTATACGAAAATTGTAGCAAAGGAGTGGAGGTATGTTCTCCTATATGTAGACAATATAATCATGTCTCATCAAGATGAAAAGCTAGGTGAAATTCTTAACCAACACTTTGCGACTAAGGATCTTGAAAATATGACGTTTTATTTGGGAATCCAAATCCAGAGAGAGGAAGATTGGAGTTTTCTTCTCAACCAAAATTCTAATATTTCCACAATCCTAAACCAGTTTGTAATGTCAGAAGCCAAAGGTACATCAACACCAATGGATCCATCCAACTTAAAGTTGGAAGGAGAAGATCTGCTACCCACCAATGAGAGTTACAGACAAGCAGTGCTTCTGTACATAGCAACCACAAGTCATCCGGATATCACAGCGACATTCTCTGCCAACGTGTAAGCAAGCCACGCCAGAGAGACTGGAATGCAATTAAGATAATTCTTCAATATCTTAAAGAAGCTCAAAGGCTAAATCTTAAGATATCTGCATCAGGAGATCTGACTCTCAGAAGGTATGTGGAAGCAGATTGGTCTGGAGATTCAAGTGATCAAAAATCAACAAGTGGTTACTTGTTCAATTAGGAGAAACTTCAATTTCTTGGTCCAGCAGAAAAAGTGTCAGTCATATTATCTTCTACAGAAGCAGAATATATGTCTGCTGCTCATGCTAATCAAGAAGTAATTTGGTTTAAACAACTTTTGGAAGATTTTGGCAAGCCACTTGCTCAGCCAACTGTTATCTATGAGGACAACCAAGGATGGAGTTAAGTCACCAGCAGTGAGAAGATTAGTGCAAGGACTAAGTACATTGGTGTGAAACATCACTAGTTACGTGACTTAGTGGAATGTGTAATACTCGAGTTTGTGTATTGTGAGTCTGACAAGATGATAGCCAATGGTATGACGAAGCCAAATTAAAAGCCACGATTGAGGACTTCAGAACTATGAATGAAAAGATGTGTAGGCTCAGCGCAATCATTTTTTATCAATGGCTTATGTCTACTTCATATCAATATAACTCACAATATGTATGCTAAAAAAATCTTAAATAAAATCACAAATATGTATTTTTTAACCGTGTACCGGATATTTATTAAAATTATTTTTATCAAAATGTTTTTTATATATAAATGCTTTAAAAACATTAAAATCCTAATGTGTATATATATAGTATATATATACAGTTATTTCTATAAATTCAATAAGTTTCTCATTACTCTTCTGGACAGGGTTCTGTTCCATTAGTGGGGGTGATGTCTCTCAGAATCCATATGGGGTGCCCTAAAAAATATTTTAGTGTATCAGTATATATACCGTATATACTCGTGTATAAGCCGACCCGTGTATAAGCCGACCCCCCTACTTTTGCCCCCAAAACCTGGGAAAACCTATTGACTCGTGTATAAGCCGAGGGTGGACCCCAGCACAGGTATACAGCCCTCAGCAGTGTGGTATACAGCAGCCCCAGAGGTATATACAGCAGCCCCAGTGGTAGTATACAGCAGCAGCCCCAGTGGTATATACAGCAGCAGCCCCAGTAGTTAGTATACAGCAGCCCCAGAGGTATATACAGCAGCCCCAGTGGTAGTATACAGCAGCAGCCCCAGTGGTATATACAGCAGCAGCCCCAGTAGTTAGTATACAGCAGCCCCACAGGTATATACAGCAGCCCCAGTGGTAGTATACAGCAACCCCAGAGGTAGTATACAGCAGCCCCAGAGGTATATACAGCCCCAGTGGTAGTATACAGCAGCCCCAGAGGTATATACAGCCCCAGTGGTAGTATACAGCAGCCCCAGAGGTATATACAGCCCCAGTGGTAGTATACAGCAGCCCCACAGGTATATACAGCCCCAATGGTAGTATCTAGCAGCCCCACAGGTATATACAGCCCCAGTGGTAGTATACAGCAGCCCCACAGGTATATACAGCCCCAGTGGTAGTATACAGCAGCCCCACAGGTATATCAGCCCAGTGGTAGTATACAGCAGCCCCACAGGTATATACAGCCCCATTGGTAGTATCTAGCAGCCCCACAGGTATATACAGCCCCAGTGGTAGTATACAGCAGCCCCACAGGTATATACAGCCCCAGTGGTAGTATCTAGCAGCCCCACAGGTATATACAGCCCCAATGGTAGTATCTAGCAGCCCCACAGGTATATACAGCCCCAGTGGTAGTATACAGCAGCCCCACAGGTATATACAGGCCCCCCGCCGCAATCCTGTAAAGGAAGAGATTAGTATGCTTATCCCTCCGCTGCCGCTGTCCCGCCGCCATCGCGATCCTCCGTCTTCTTCCAGCGTCTTCCGTCTTCTTCCGGCTTCCTCCTCGGTCGCACAGGCAATGACGTCATTGCCTGCGACCATCGGAAGAAGACAGAAGACGCTGGAAGAAGATGGAGGATCGCGATGGCGGCGGGACAGTGGCAGCGGAAGGATAAGTATACTAATCTCTTCCTTTACAGAATTGCGGCGGGGGGGGGGGGGCTGTATATAGATGGGGGCACTGTATACTGTATACATTGTATACAGTATACAGTGACTCGCGTATAAGCCGAGGGGGGACTTTTCAGCCCAATTTTTGGGCTGAAAAACTCGGCTTATACGCGAGTATATACGCTATATATATATCTTTCTGTTGGCTATTGTTGTATATCAAGCTCGGGTGGTTTCTCTTACCTCTACATATTGCTCTATATGTTATCTTCTTGGCGGGCTATGTATTGCTTGATGTGGATTTCCTCCTTTTTTGCGGTGCTTCCTTATTAAAATATGTTTGTATTAGTATGTTGTTGTATGAGGGATCAAAATATTCCTGTATTTTTGTGCTCACCTGTTTTCTTCTTGCTGAGGAGGCTGTGGTGTCTACATGTTCTGGTTTTACTTGTGATGTCTATATTTCTTTTCTATTACGTCCCTTGAACCTACAACAATATATATGTGTAATGTGGTAGTATTATTATACAGTCTTACGATATTCCTTTTGTGTATTGTGAGTCTGACACGATGACAGCCGATGGTATGACAAAGCCAAATTAAAAGCCAAGATTGAGGACTTCAGAAATGCTGGATAAGTAGTTGGTGAGTGAGGGTGTTGGAGTATGTTTAGTGCAACAACTCCATTCCTGTCTATGAGCGTTTAGTTGGTAGGTTTGTATGCTGTAAATAGTCAGAACAAAAAAGAAACAAGGTCACACACAGGAAGAGCATATGACCCTGCAGCTGGCGAGATCCCCCCTTGGGGTGCAGGGGGATTGCGTTAAATCCGGCTGCTGGTATCCTCCTGTGCCCCAAAGGTATACTTACGTTTCTGAAGTGTGGCCAGCATAACCCTCCGGTGCTTGGGTGCCGTTGGTCATAGATTACCACTCTGCAGTCCTTGCAGGATCCTGTGTCCCGCACGGCGTCCAGGCAGCCCTCCGGTGCACACGTCCTTGTACTAAGGTACGTCACTTCCAGTGCATTAAGATAGATGAAGCTGCACACGTTCGGTATATGCCCAATCCTTTATACAGCCAGTGGGTAATTTACATGGTGAGGGTGGTGGGTGGGAGGACGGGGAGGGGGGGGGTGGTACAACAGTTTCACTACCGCAACTGGAGCTTCAATGAGTGCAATCCTTCCGCAGGTATACTTGTGCTCCCTCTTCGGCCGCAACAGCTCTTTAGCTTCTATTCCTCGCTTACTGGTTGCGGGGAAAACGCACATAGGTCCAGTACACCCTTTTCTGACACCACCTCTCAACCAATCGCTGAGAGGCTGATGGGTACTTAAGGCCCTCACTTCCTATGGGAAGTGCCTGGGCAACTTTATTCTGTGTAATTGCCAGCTCAGGTCCCTAAATAGTGCTTGCGTTTTACTTGCATACTCTGAAATTCTAATGTGCCTTATCTTTGCTATCAGTGGCTGTACCCTTCCTCCTGCCTACCTCACCCGCTGATCTGTACTGCACCCGCTGATCCCTGGCAGCTTCTTGGATCCCTCCAGCAACACCAAGCCCCTTCCTTGCTTCCCTTCCCGGTTCCTTGGTTTCCCTGCTCCGTTCCACCTGGTATCTCTATCTCCTTAGGTCGGACCCACAGGCTTGCTGGTTCATTGGATCCTCCTTGGCTGTACCGGGACAATCCCTGTATTGGGGTTCCGCTCCTTGGGGGAACCCCGGTGCTCTGGCCCTGTGGACTTCCCTTGGGGGTTTGTTCTTCCCTTTTTGTCCAATAAACTCTGTTCCTTCATCTGACATTCTTGTCCAGCTTGTTTCTGGTGTCCTCTTACAAGGTATCTTCCGTGGTCTAGTGGGTTCACTATTCAACTCTGCCTGTGGTGGCGTGACATGACTGTATTTCAGATTCCTGTGTCTGTGTAAGAGAAAGGATTTGCCTGCAGATGTAGAAAGAGAGACTCACACAGAAATGATTTCTTGATGATCTACAAAGCTTATCATATTTTATTCCTGATTGCTCCTGAATAAACCAACTGTTATTGTTACACGCTTGTAGAGTATCATGAATAATCCGCTGCTAACAGCTACATATTTTGTAAGAGGCAGGAACTGCCTGCAGATGCAGAAAGAGAGACTCAGAAATGATTTCTTGATGATCTACAAAGCTTATCATATGCTGTTACTTGATTGGTTCACCGGAGCTATCCAATACAATGATCTGCTGCTTAAAGTCCAAGGGTGTTCCGTGTATGCACCCCTTTTATGGGTTAAACCCTTTAAAACTATAAAATCAGTATAAAATACTCTATGTGAATAAGCACAAAACCTTAATGGCAATCAATGTAGGCTTGTTGCTAGTAGCTTTATGTTGGAATTAGAGTAATTCTAGTTTGCTTAATTTTACCAATAAAAATCAAAACGTTTATTAAAAAATCATTAAATTCAATTCATTTAAAACATAAATACTCTTCGGGTCCCTTAGAAGGGTTCTCCTCTCTAGGATGAGTTTCTTGATTGTTGGTCTTATCTGAAATAAATTATGGTTTAATTTAGTGATATTATTGGGTAAGGTTATTATTGGGTGCTATTGGCAGGATCATTACCTTGCAATTACTTTAGTGAATGATTATTCAAATACAATGTCCCCTTATTCGCTGTCACATATAAATTGTTACCTGTTGGTACTTTGTTGTGTTTTTGCATAAACTTCACCATGCATGAATCCTTATGTCTTTACTTCCTTCTTTCTGTTGGTTTAATGGTGCAGTGTTAATTCCTTCCCTTTTGCAGCTTGCTTTGTATACTAACCTGCTATGTTCATTGCTGCTGTCTTAAATGTGGATTTGTAACCCTGAGTTTGGGTTCTGTTCCTCCTGCTACTGTCTGTCTCAGATCTATAAAGAAGTATTTTATTTAGTAAATCTTTCTTTCCACTGTGTGCTGGCTTTTTTCCTCTCTCTAAAGTGGCACTTACTTGTCTGACCTTCTCATAGTCCTCCACCGTCCTCCTGTGTTCCAGCTGTCTACCGCTCTCCTCTCAGTGTCGGAGTGGCCCAGGTGGCGGGGGGGGTGTTGCCCTAATTTAGGGCCGCCCCCTTTAATTATATGGGCCGGTCGGACTTGCATTTATATGTGACAGTGAATAAGGAGACATTTTATTTGAATAATCATTCACTAAAGTAATTGCAGGTGTTATTACAAGGAAAAACAGAACAGAATGAGTTAAAAAGGAGTTAAAGATAAGGATGTGCAAGGTAATGACCCTGCCAATAGCACCCAATAATAACCTTACCCAATAATATCACTAAATGAAACCATAACTTATTTCAGATAAGACCAACAATCAAGAAACCCATCCTAGAGAGGAGAACCCTTCTAAGGGACCCGTAGAGTATTTATGTTTTAAATGAATTGAATTTTAATGATTTTTTTAATAAATGTATTGATTTTTATTGGTAAAATTAAGCAAACTGGAATTATTCTATTTCCAACATAAAGCTACTAGCAACAAGCCTACATTGATTGCCATTAAGATTTTGCGCTTAGTCACATAGATTACCATATGCTGTTCCTGATTGTTCCTGAATAAACCAGCTGTTATTGTTACACGCTTGTAGAGTATCATGAATAATCCGCTGCCAACAACACATATATTCTTGGGAAAAAACATCAATGACAGTACAAACAACAGAACAACTGGCAATGATGAGATCATTGGGTATTATGTAAATAGTATTGCCAGCATACATGACCATTGTTCATAACAGTAATTGAATAAAAATCATTAAGCCCCCAAACCGTCTAACCCACTATTTTTCCCTACAAACCGGATCAAGTACAAAAATCTGACCATGAATGTTAAAATAACATAAAAATATCCTATCAATGAATTATGGTAATTTTATCCAAGTACCAGTAGGTTGAAAATTATGTCTTTTACCTACGCCTCTTACACTACTGACGGCCATCTGATCCAAACTCCCCATTATTTTCCAAATGTAATAGTTGCTTCCATTTTATTATATACCTTTTCCTCCATTAGGATTGTATTATTTAAACACCGGACCACTTCATCGTTTGAGGGAACACCATGTGTCAACCAGTGGTTGGCAATAATTTTCCAGGTTCAATATTGTATTTGGCAATAGCCAAGTGCAGCAGGACCTCGTGCTTCACAAGGCCGAGGACACAGAATTTAGGATTAAGGGAGACTTTAAAGGGACACTGTCACCTTAAAGCCACCTAACCTATCAATACATGTCCCTGCACCTTCCTATTAGCATTATAACCATCCCTCTCTGTGCTAAATGCTTCCTTTCAAAGTTTAAATAAACACTTTGGTACTTAATCATTAGGATGATAATGAAGTGGGGGCTATATGCAATAGCCCTCTGGGTGTGTTGTTTTGCAGCCTCCAGGATCCAGCCGCTCTCTCTGTGCTTGCTTTGCTTGTGCAGGGTTTGTCCTCCCCCCTCTCTATCACTCACAGAATACAAATCAATCATTTGTCCTGCCTTCAGCTCCACATCACAGCAGAAACAACACAGGGAGGCTGGATCCTGGAGCCTGCAAAACAACACACCCAGAGGGCAATTGCATATAGCCCCTACTTCATTATAGTTGCAGGTAAACGTCCAGAGCACTGCCGGGTGTTCAGGATGCACTTCTGGATCTCCACAACGAGTGGGTATAAGACCTCCTTGTTCTCTTTCCCCGTGTGTGTGAAGCCCCTGCCCTTTATAAACCTTGGCTGCCTCCTCTACTCTCTTCCTCTCACCTGTGCTTTCTTCAGGTAACCCTCGATGGCCTGCCGCTACTCCTTCCTTTGCGATGCCTGGCTCCCTGTGTGTAACTGCGCAGATGCCAGGGAGACTGAAGTCTCTATGGTATACTGGTATTGTCTACTGGGCCGGGTGCTCTCCAGTAGACTCAGACTCCGGTGTCCGGTGTGTGATTTGGGCGAACCTAACACTGGCTCATCAGTTCCCACTTTGTTCTTTCTGTCCCCCTTGCCTTCCAACCCCACTCTTGGGCCTTGCAGGACTACTCGGAGGCTGTTCCATGTAACTGGCTCGGGCCTAACGCAGCACCGACCACCAGTACATCTTCACAGCTCTTGTAGCGTCTGCATACTGTAACTAACTCCACCCCCAGCACCAGTATTTATAGGGGATCTTGCCTAAGGGCAGCAAGTTGAGCTCCCCCTACTATGCTGGGATGGAAGGTGGTGTCCGTGTTTGTGTACCCACTGTGGAAACCCGTCCGTACTGTAGCTGAGTCTGTGGTTACCTGTGTTAGCAGGGCACCACACAATACAAAAGTGTTTTCTTTCAACAGTAGATTTCAACAGAACACTGGACCACAATTACCTAGTCAAACAGTGGTATTACCCTAAATAGGTTTTGGTAAGTAGGTTTGGGCAGATGCAATACAAAAGTGTTTTCTGTGTGTGTGGCAGTAGATTTCAACAGAACACTGGACCACAGATACCTATCCAAGCACTGCTACTAGCCAAAAAGGATTTGCTTGGCTAGATGCAGTAAAAAAGGCTAGTAAACACAGGAGGTGTAGCTTTCTTCACAACAGTGCTACACCAGTGCCTGGCACACACTGGTACTAGCCAAAAAGGATTTACTGGGCCATATTTGGCCAGATACTATAAAAAACACTTGCACAGCACTGGAACAGACCTGCCTGGCATACACTGCTTTTAAGCCCTAAAAAGGGCTGCTCTTGGAAGTAGTCCCTAAACCTACTATCTCTCTAACTTGGAATGGAATCGCTGTCTATCTTTTTAGCGCACACAGCAGCAGCGGTGGCGTCTGACACTGATAAAATGGCGAGGAGGGAAAATGGCCGGTTCTTATATGGCAAGGACATGTGACATGCCAAGCCAAAGACACAAGCCCTTACGTGCAAAAAATGCACTTTGCTGTATGCGTGCTGATAGACTGACAGACCGGACCACCCACAGTAAGTGCGGGAAGGAAAAAAATGGAGATCTGCATTATTTGACCACAGACCTCTCCCCAGCCCCCCCACCCTCCCACCCACTGTTCCTAGACAATGAATCTCATAAAAACATTGAAAAAAGCATTACTGTGAAAAGTCGGTAACGCTTTTGGTCAACGAACCGTTATCGAACATAACCTCGAATTACCCAATTGTTAGCTAATTGTTTGTATTTGTCGAATGCCTTGAACATAGCCCAAAACTGGTTGAATTTGATATTGGCGAACATGTTTGATCGAACATCGCTCATCTCTACTCGGCACACAGTCTGCAGTGAAATCTTTGCCTGGAAGACACCTTGTTCTTGCAGTGTAACTACCTTGTTTCTATGCTTAGTATTGCCATGAGCAATACTCTTGGAGCTCATCTTAAATAAGCAGATACGTCCAAAAATGATGTTCGACAGATTATACAGTGACTCAATCTGCATCCTTACAGTCAATGGCACCATCAGTGCATATGCCCTATCCCCACCTTCAGACATAAGCCCAACAGAGCCACTAATATTGGGGTACAACGCAACGTGAACCTGCCCCTTTTGGAACCCTACAGACACATTTTACACTTGTGTTGGCATTTTTCTGGCACTTTAAACACATATCACAAATATGATATAAACCATCCTTTATTGACCATCACAAATTTTTTGTCCAGGACAATAAAACACGAGAGGATTGTTGAGCATTTATTTGTCAAGTTTAATTGTGTATATCTTGTATCCTTCTATCTTTATGAACTGTGTATCTAGATGAATTTATAGTAATGAAAAAAAGATAATAATAAAGTATTTGGTTACATATGATTAGATTTGTAATAAAGAAATATAAGTAGAGATTAGCGAATCTTCTGTAATTCAAATTTGGCAGAATTCAGCTTGGAATTTCAATTTGCATCAAATTTATTTGATTAAAATCAAATCTCCTATGGTATGCTTGTGGGGTCTCTTTAATAAATGTAGGCCAGAAATTAAATACTCCTCTCTCTGTAGTTCTCATCTGCCTCTTTTCTGACAGCCCTTCTCCCCTTCTGATCCGATGTACCATTTTGGCATTTTTGGCACCTCAAAAAACATAACAAGGGTTTAAGTGATGTAATGATGTGCGTTACGCTGTCCGATGCTCTCAAGATGACAGAAGAGAAGATCAGAATGGAGAGAGTGACAGGATGAGAAGACCAGAATGGAGAAAGTGAAAGGAAAAGAAGCCTGGACCAGAGAGAGTGACAGGAAGAGAATACTGGACCAGAGGGCGTGCCAAAAAGAGAAGACCGGACAAGAGGAAGTGACAGGAAGAGGAGAGCAGACCAGAGGAATTGACAGGAAATGAAGATGGGACCAGAGGAAGTGACAGGAAGAGAAGGCCAAACCAGAGGAAGTGGCAGGGATTGTAGGCCACACCAGAGGAAGTGACAGGAAGAGAAGACCAAACCAGAGGGAGTGACAGGAAGAGAAGAGCGGACCATAGGAAATGACAAGAGAGAAGACCGGACCAGAGGAAGTGACAGGAAGAGTAGGCCAGACCAGAGAAATTGACAGGAAGAGAAGACTAGACCAGAGGAAGTGACAGGAAGAGAACACCGGACCATAGGAAGTGACAGGAAGAGAAGACCAGATCAGAGGAAGTGACAGGAAGAGAAGACCGGGCCATAGGAAGTGACAGGAAGAGAAGACCTTAACATAGGAAGTAACAGGAAGAGAAGACCGGACCATAAGAAGTGACAGGAAAAGAAGACCGGACCATAAGAAGTGACAGGAAAAGAAGACTGGATCAGAGGAAGTGACAGGAAGAGAAGACCGGACCATAAGAAGTGACAGGAAGAGAAGACCGGCCCATAGGAAGTGACAGGAAGAGAAGACCTTAACATAGGAAGTAACAGGAAGAGAAGGCCGGACCATAAGAAGTGACAGGAAGAGAAGACCGGACCATAAGAAGTGACAGGAAAAGAAGACCGGACCATAAGAAGTGACAGGAAAAGAAGACCGGATCAGAGGAAGTGACAGGAAGAGAAGACCAGACCATAAGAAGTGACAGGAAGAGAAGACCGGACCATAGGAAGTGACAGGAAGAGAAGACCGGACCATAAGAAGTGACAGGAAAAGAAGACCGGATCAGAGGAAGTGACAGGAAGAGAAGACCGGATCAGAGGAAGTGACAGGAAGAGAAGATCGGATCAGAGGAAGTGACAGGAAGAGAAGACCGGACCATAAGAAGTGACAGGAAGAGAAGACCGGACCATAGGAAGTGACAGGAAGAGAAGACCGGACCATAGGAAGTGACAGGAAGAAAGGACCGGATCAGAGGAAGTGAAAGGTATTTTATATACTGAATAATTTTTTTAATCCTCCTCGAGCCTTTGGGATCAAGCAAAATGGCAATTTTCTTGGATTCTCAGAATATGAATCAAAAGAATTTGGATTCTGGCGAATTTTAATTTTTTTATTGTGAAATTCAAAGTTCCTTTGATGTGTCTCAATCGATTTGCTCATCTCTAAATATGAGGCATTATAGATTACTGTATGTATGATTTTGCTTACAGTCACTTACTGGGGTCAGTAACCCGTCCAATAATAATGGGGATTTTGTTTTCATCATTAACCAGAACATACAAAAAAGGTCTTTGCACTGAGAACACCGGCATAGTGCGAGCGACAGAAATAGACGTAGCAGCTGCTGCTTTTACGCCACTTTCTTTCATTTCCAAAACAGCCCGATGACGGACATCGCTGATCACAACGTCACTGTCGTCTGACAGGGCACAGAACTCTGGGTTTTCAAAAAGATCGTAGAGACCTGTGGGGCAAAAAATACATAATATTAACAGTAGTTTTAGACGGTGCAAAGGTTACAAAACATAAAAGTACAAAATGACACATGGTATATAGGGTCCTTACACATTTTGCATAGGGTCAGTGGCTTAATTAGAATTCATAGGGCCACATAGCAAAGATGGGTCCACACCACCAAGTGACTGACACAGCTGCATATGGAACAATAATTAGGCATGGATATGTGGCGCTCCTGCAGTCTGGTCAACATAGGTACGGCACCTAATCCATAGGTGGGGTATCCCACTCCCAGGTAAAATGGGGACACAATACCGAGACCCACACACCTTGCACGCAACACTCATCCTAACTCCAGGTCAGGAGATGAAGGGCAGACCCCATCACTGGCTGAAGGAGGGAACAGGTTTAGGGGGTGGGAACAGGAAGTTAGGGAGACAGTAGTAGGAGTAGTGAGCGAGTGAGGAAAGAAGGAAACACAAGAAGGAGAAGCAAGAAGAGAAAGATGGGAGTTTTAGGGGAACCCTGGCACTGGGGGAGGAGTGGGGACCAGTGGGTAGGTCGCCCATCGAACCCAGGCCAGTGTGAACCTCGAATTCACCCCGACACAGCGTCGTGGTGGAGGAACTGGTGGCAAGAGTGGACTGGTCCCAATCTGGTAACAACACTGCAAGTGTGAGCCAGGAAACGTGAGGCCACTGAACTTTATGTGCAGCGGCCATCTACCGTGGACAATCCTGGGTACGGTTGCTAGGTCTACAGGCAAGAGGACGTGCTGGCCGTCGCTCAACAGAACTCCCAGTCACCTGTCTTGGGATCCTGTAGCACAAAGGCGCAGAGCAGGAGTAGAAGAGGAACAGAGCAGAGAAGGGCAACCTGGAAAGGCATATAAAAGGGTGTCTTGGTGGAGTGGACCTGGACTGCTTGGAAGTTGACTGGATTGCTGACCCGGAGAACAGAATACCCCGGCTGGGTGTGTACTGCTACGAACTGTGAGTAAAGGAGAAAGAACTACACCCTTTGTGTCCTCCTGCTTATTTCCCACCATCATTATCCCCATAGACGTTCATACAAAACCCCTGGGGACCCACTTCACCTGTGGGAAGTGTTCCATTGCAGCTGCTATACCACCTATCCCTAAGGGCTCATACATCAGCATTGTTCATCCCTGACCAGGCACCACAGGTGGCATCACGTAAAGACTACAAATCCCCCTTCATCTGCTCGGCCAGGGACACGGAGCTGGGCCATCGCCACCTTGATCTCCCTGAAAGACTGCCTGCTCGGCTACCGAGTACCCTAGGCCCTTACGGCCATTGCAGATAGTATTACCATGTATCAGAAAATTCAGAAATCAGCCATGTTATTCTCTACAAAAAAGTTACTATTTTCTTCCACCATGAGCTGTCCTCAACCGTTGGGTTCTCTAGGAGCAGAAATGGTTGCAACTGCTAATGTTATTCTCTATAAACCACGCTTAGATGTCTGTTTCTCATCTACAAGTTCTATCTAAGGCTTTCACCGATAGAACACATACTCATCGTCTATGGGGCCGTTGAGATGTCCATATTTTTTGCTGATAAAACTCATAAAAAATGACAAATTGTCTTTGATTTTACGTGCAAGATGAATCAAAGACATCTGAAGCCTGGGAGCTTCAATTAACACTTTTGAATTGCCGTATTTTACATGGAAATCACATTAAGGAGTTGTCTACTAATAGGACAACCCTTTTTCCTCACCCATTAATATTAAAAAGCTAATACCTCCCGTCCCAGCACTATTCCATTAGTGTCGGGGCTCACGTTCCTGGGGTTGTGATGTCACCCAATTACTCCCAGCTTCTCTCACCTTCAGATGTATGAGTAATCAACAGGAAGTGGGTGGCAGCGGTAGCTCTCATTTCCAGTTGATAACTCATACGTCTGAAAGCGGGGAGAATGAAGCCGGCAGTGATTGTGTGCCAGTGTTGCGTGATGTCACAAACTCATGTGAGCCCCAGGAAAGCAAACCCCCAAACCCACACAGGAGGTGAGTATAAGCTTTTTTTATTTTAATGGAGCCAAACATGGCAAATGAAAACCGATTAACTTGTTAGTGGACAATCCCTTCCAGGTCATATATGCAAATTCCACTGTGTAACTTAAAGCATCTACCATGTAGTCTCAAGGATCTGTCAGGGAACAGCCACATAGTATTGTCTCCTGACCATAATATACAGCACACTGTCCTGCTCCAGAATTGTAATGACCAGTGTCTACTTTCTGCCCAGGCAGACATGGTCTGAGCATAAAACAGTCAATATCTGCCTATGTATGTTGGCTCTGCCTATTGACGGTTAAAACGGGTCCAGACCCACTGCACATATCTAAAGATGCACTTATACTGTAAGAGTATCATGAACAAGAGTTTGTAGAAACATTCGTTTCATGATACTCTGTTTAAAAAAAAAAAAAAAGGTGCCACTGCCTCTACCTCCACTGTCTTAGGCTAGGGTCACACTTGCAGATTTTCCATTTTGTGAGAACACATGCAAAAACGCATCCATAGGCCCCCATGCAAAAAATGCATGCCCCAATAGCAAAAACGCATGTCTAAATGTACCATGCGTTTTTGGGATGCGTTTTTGGCTCAGCACCAAAAAATACTGCATGCAGCATTTGTTTGTGCTCTTCCAAAAACGCAATGGATTTTTTTAACATGGGGCCCTATGGGAAACGCATACATTTTTATATAGCACTAAATGGTACATGTGCAGGGCCGGCTCCAGGTTTCTGTGGGCCCCGGGCGAAAAAGTCTCAGTGGGCCCCCTTTAGTACATATCGCGGACTATAATTTTATATATATATATATCTATAGCCGCACACTTACCGCAAGCCCCATAGACAATGCATGGGGCTTGCTGCAAATGTAAAGCAAGTGCAGCCGCTAGACGGAAAATGCGGCAGATACAGGTTTTTTTTACCGCAACTGCCACATTTTAAAAAAGCGCCTATGTGAAGGCAGCCTTACAGGAACAGTGACTGCCGAAACCAGCAAGAGCTGTTTCTGACAGTGAGTATATTACACGTTGTTAGGGGCGGGCTAAAATGCGATTGCGTTCCATTGCGCTTTTTAAAAATACCCTTCAAATGCAAAATGTTGCATTTTTGTGCGTCTGAGGATGCTTGGTATATACACAAGCATCCTGAAGCGCACAAATAATGCAAGCAGCTCAATGGAGCCACCCTGCATTATGGGAGGCACCGCAGCCAAGCGGAGTGTCTGGCCGTCCAGATCTCTCTTTCTCCTCACCTTTCTTCTCGCTGCTCCGGTCTCCTCCGGTCGCTCTGCACATATCAGCACATTGATGACATTGTGCCCCTCCATGCTGAGCTGCAGAATGCAGACAGCGGCAGAAGAGACTCTGGAGAAGAATGCTGCTGGCAAAGGTGGCTGGGACTATAGGAGCAGAATCCGCAGGGGGCTACCACTGGTACACATACCTCGTACACACATGGCTCCGCTCCATACACCTCGTACGCACGCGGCTCTGCTCCATACACCTCGTACACACTCGTCTCTGCTCCATACACCTCGTACACACTCGGCTCTGCTCCATACACCTCGTACACACTCGGCTCTGCTCCGTACACCTCGTACACACACAGCTCTGCTTTGTATACCTCGTACGCACGTGGCTCTGCTCCATACACCTCGTACACACTCGGCTCTGCTCCGTACACCTCGTACACACTCGGCTCTGCTCCGTACACCTCGTACACACACAGCTCTGCTTCGTACACCTCGTACGCACGCGGCTCTGCTCCATACACCTCATACACACGCGGCTCTGCTCCATACACCTCGTACGCACGCGGCTCCGCTCTATACACCTAGTACCCACTTGGCTCCGTTCCATACACCTAGTACACACTCGCCTCTGCTACATTCACACTGTAAACCCCTCCTGATCCCACACAAACTTCACCTAATTGCCATACACCTAGTACACACTCGCCTCTGCTACATTCACACTGTAAATCCCTCCTGTCTCCTGACCCCACACACAAACTTCACATCATCCAGCACCATGACAACTGAGGAGCTGATCATGTGACCCCTGACTCCTCCCCTCCATGTGACATCATCACAGGTCCTGTAAGCACAGTGTGTGTGTGCTGCTCTGTCGGCTCCCATGGAGGGGGGAGGAGGGAGACCTCCGATGCTGCAGGAGGTGACAATGACCCCCCAGCTGCCCCCTGGATATGGCCCTGGCTGTGGGGGCAATGTGCTCAGGGGCCCCTGAGGGCTAGGGTCACACTTGCATTGTGACCCTAGCCTGATGCAAGTATTTTGGCTGCAGCACATAGCTTTTAATGCTATGCGCTGGAGCCCATAGAAACCCGATGTTTACCTTGACAACCACTAGTTGTCAATGTAAACTTCGGGTTTCTATGGGCTCCGTTGCTGGCAGCGCATAGCATTAAACGCTCTGCGCTGCAGCAAACAATACTTGCGTCAGGCTAGGGTCACAATGCAAGTGTGACCCTAGCCCTCAGGGGCCCGATGGGCCCCCTCCAAGCCTTCGGGCCCCGGCACTTGCCCGGGTACGCCGGGTGCTGACGCCGGGCCTGTACATGTGTTTTTGCACGTGTTTGTTTAAGGGTCCCCCACACCGATCTGCAAAAACGCATGCTGGAAAAAAACACCTTAAAAAACGCATGCCAAGTGTGACCCTAGCCTTAGACCCTATAGCCCTGGCACTTTTCCTTTGGTACTACACTCATGATTCTCCATCTAGAATCTCACGTCTTTATTTAGCGTCTGATGGAGGAGTCTGGCTTGGTGATTGTCAGGAGAGCGTTCCCTCGTGACTGTATTATGCCTGCTTGGTGAAAGAGGAAATACTATGGGCTGTTATTAGGGGTCGGCCTCGGCCCCTTAGTTCCAATGAAGAGAAATCTTATTTCTTCAGCCCAAGACATAGTGGACAATTCTAGCTTTAAGCTTTGTGGGAACAGTTTTTGGGGAATACTTTTCAGTCCCCTATGACTGTGCCCAGTATACAAGCTCCATACAGACATAAAGGGGGCTGCACAGAGCCCGGACCTCAGCCACATCCAACACCACAGAGCCTGGACCTCAGCCCCATCCAACAAACAGAGCTCAAACCTCAGCCCCTTCCAACACTACAGAGCCTAGACCTCAGCCTCATCTAACACTACAGATCCCAGACCTCCGCTCCATCCAACACACATAGCCCAGACCTCAGCCCAAACCAACACTGCAGAGCCTGGACCTCAGCCCCATCTAACACTACAGAGCCTGGACCTCAGCCCCATCTAACACTACAGAGCCTGGACCTCAGCCACATCCAACACCACAGAGCCTGGACCTCAGCCCCATCCAACAAACAGAGCTCAAACCTCAGCCCCTTCCAACACTACAGAGCCTAGACCTCAGCCTCATCTAACACTACAGATCCCAGACCTCCGCTCCATCCAACACACATAGCCCAGACCTCAGCCCAAACCAACACTGCAGAGCCGGAACCTCAGCCCCATCTAACACTACAGAGCCTGGACCTCAGCCCCATCTAACACTACAGAGCCTGGACCTCAGCCCCATTCAACACCATAGAGCCCGGACCTCAGCCCCATCCAACACCACAGAGCCCAGACTTCAGCTCCATCCAACACCACAGAGCCCAGATCTCAGCCTCATCCAACACTAAAGAGCCCAGACCTCAACCCCATCCAACACTGCAGAGCCCGGACATCAGCCCCATCGAACACTACATAGCCTGGACCTCAGCCCCATCGAACACTACATAGCCCGGACCTCAGCCCCATCCAACACTACAGAGCCTGGACCTCAGCCCCATTCAACCCTACAGAGCCCAGACCTCAGCCCCATCCAACACTACAGAGCCCAGACCTCAGTCCCATCCAACACTACAGAGGCCAGACCTCAGCACCATCCAACACTACAGAGCCTGGACCTCAGTCCCATCCAACACTACAGAGCCCGGACCTCAGTCCCATCCAACACTACAGAGGCCAGACCTCAGCCCCATTCAACACCATAGAGCCCGGATCTCAGCCCCATCCAACACCACAGAGTCCGAACCTCAGCCCCATCCAACACCACAGAGTCCGAACCTCAGCCCCATCCAACACCACAGAGCCCAGACCTCAGCTCCATCCAACACCACAGAGCCCAGATCTCAGCCCCATCCAACATTGCAGAGCCTGAACCTCAGCCCCATCCAACACCACAGAGCCTGGACCTCAGCTCCATCCAAAACTACAGAGCCCGGACCTCAGCCTCATCCAACACTACAGAGCCCGGACCTCAGCCCCATCCAACACCACAGAGCCTGGATCTCAGCCCCATCCAACACTACAGAGCCAGTACCTTAGCCCATTTCAACACTACAGAGCCTGGATCTCAGGCAAGGGGTAGAAAAAAGCGACCAAATTTTGGTGAGTTTTTTTGCATTATAATGTTCCTATTCGGATATTTACTGTAGAAAGTGTAAAAATATTATATGAGTTATCATATAGCTAGGGACTCGTGAGTGTAAGGGCCCTTGACGGTGGGTCACGAGCTTACGATATTCTGGCGCCATAATACCAAACTGACACCTTACATCATTATCTTTAGTGTCAACTTGCATCTTTTTATCCATTGCAGTTGAGGTTGTTTTCCTCTAGGGGGCGTCTGTCACAGTGATGCATATTTCAGTGCTGAGCGGCCTGCCCGGTCTAATAGGAGGCGTCACCAATAGGCTGCTGAGAAACTATGTAACACCTGAGTGTGGCAGAAGCCTGATGGTATCCATGTGTCTGCATTCACCACCAGCCCCTCCTTGCATACATTGCTGGTCGCCTGGTTGCTACAAACCGCCCCCATGTTATAGGTTGCAGGAGTCTGTGTACCGGTGTCTACATGCATGTGCTACCTCCTGGGGGAATTTGCAGCCACCTGCTAGATGCAAGGGGTAGAAAAAAGCGACCAAATTTTGGTGAGTTTTTTTGGATCTCAGACCCTCCCAACACTACCTAGCCCAGCTCTCAGCCTCATCCAACACTACAGAGCCCGGACCTCAGTCCCATCCAACAGTACAGAGCCCGGACCTCAGCCCCATCCAACACCACAGAGCCCGGACCTCAGACCCATCCAACACCACAGAGCCCGGACCTCAGACCCATCCAACACTACAGATCCTGGACCTCAGACCCATCCAACACTACAGATCCCGGACCCCATCCAACACTACAGAGCCTGGACCTCAGCTCTATCCAACACCACAGAGCCTGGATCTCAGCCCCATCCAACACTACAGAGACGGTACCTTAGCCCATTCCAACACTACAGAGCCTGGATCTCAGACCCTCCCAACACTACCTAGCCCAGATCTCAGCCTCATCCAACACTACAGAGCCCGGACCTCAGTCCCATCCAACAGTACAGAGCCCGGACCTCAGGCCCATCCAACACCACAGAGCCCGGACCTCAGCCCCATCCAACACCACAGAGCCCGGACCCCAGCCCCATCCAACACCACAGAGCCCGGACCTCAGCCCCATCCAACACCACAGAGCCTGGACCTCAGACCCATCCAACACTACAGATCCCGGACCCCATCCAACACCACAGAGCCCGGACCTCAGACCCATCCAACACTACAGATCCCGGACCCCATCCAACACCACAGAGCCCGGACCTCAGCCCCATCCAACACCAATAATGGATATTATGAGCCCATCCTCCCCGCAACATCAGTGTCACCTCAAAAATGCTCTTCTGGATGAAGGGGCAAAAATTCCTACAGATACCTTCAAAATCTTGTCGAAAGTACTCCATATTAATAGATCAGAAAAGCTCCTGTAGATGAGAACTTCAATACCACTCACCAAGTAAACTTAATGTTTCTGTTAATTGAAATTCTGAGTCAAGTTTCAGCTGTGGAAGAGATATAGTTGTGGCTCGAGGAGCTTTTTCTTGTAGCTGTGTAATCAGCAAATTCAGAATTTCTTCTGTGAGGTGACTTTCTACATGTTTCACTCCTTTTTCTTGTGATAGAGGTAAAAAGATGATGAGGCTGTAGTTCCCAGATAAAGGTAGTCTGGCGACCTAGATAAAATAGTTAAAGAAGTGTTAAGGTTGTGTGTCTTTTTACCAGTGCAATGTAAAAATACAAGTATCATTTTTACACTCTGCAATGAACTGCATTGATACAGATCTTTAACAACTGTTCATTGCTAATCATGAACTGGAGCTGTAGGGGAGAGTCTACTGAACAGTCCAGTACCTGCTGCATACCAGCACTGCCGTCTGCTGAGGAGATAAGAAGGTGGAGGCATTACTTTTCAGTCAACCCTCGTATATTAGCAAATCATGCCAAAGAATGCTGACAATGAAGCACATAATCCAATAACTGCTTCTGGCTTCAAAAATGGAGCTTTCCAAAACTTAAGTGTTCCTTTAACCTCTTACCGACTTTACATGTATTATTAGTATGTCCAATGGCAGCTCCCTATCTATGACGCTTGCTCAGAAGCAGAAACCAAAATAGAGGAAAAAATTCAGGAACAGCAAAGTAGATCATATATCTTTAAGCAATCTCCATAAAAAAGAGGTGCAGGAGTGTAAAAACATACAAAGTAGTGGACAACTGTCTACGCGTTTTGAGTGGACAATATTGCTCTTAGTCGTGACAGATGACGGTGATTAGGCGCGGGACTCGCGTGACATCACAACCTCACACGCTCCCTGGGAATACGAGCACTTAAAGCGCTGCAACAGTGCCAGAATGGGAGGTAAATATACAGCTTTTTATTTTACCTGAGGGAAAAAGGTGGAATCAGAAGGGGTTGTCCTTGTAGTGGATAGCCCCTTTAACTGTATTTGGGCACACTGCTGGGCTCAGAAGGGAGAGGAGCTGCAGATGTCTACTGATGTCACTGATGGGCTGCAGATGTCTACTGATGTCACTGATGGGCTGCAGATGTCTACTGATGTCACTGATGGGCTGGCTGCAGACGTCTACTGATGTCACTGATGGGCTGCAGATGTCTACTGATGTCACTGATGGGCTGTAGACGTCTACTGATGTCACTGATGGGCTGTAGACATCTACTGATGTCACTGATGGGCTGCAGATGTCTACTGATGTCACTGTTGAGCTGCAGATGCCTACTGATGTCACTGATGGGCTGTAGACATCTACTGATGTCACTGATGGGCTGCAGATGTCTACTGATGTCACTGATGGACTGCAAATGTCTACTGCTGACACTGATGGGCTGCAGATGTCTACCGATGTCACTGTTGAGCTGCAGATGCCTACTGATGTCACTGATGGGCTGCAGATGTCTACTGATGTCACTGATGGACTGCAGATGTCTACTGATGACACTTGATGGGCTGCAGATGTCTACCGATGTCACTGTTGAGCTGCAGATGCCTTCTGATGTCTCTAAAGGGCGGCAGATGTCTACTGATGACACTGATGGGCTGCAGATGTCTACTGATGACACTGATGGGCTGCAGATGTAACTGATGGGCTGCAGATGTCTACTGATGTCACTGTTGAGCTGCAGATGCCTACTGATGTCACTGGTGGGCTGCAGATGTCTACTGAGGTCACTGTTGAGCTGCAGATGTCTACTGATGTCACTGTTGAGCTGCAGATGCCTACTGATGTCACTGATGGGCTGTAGACATCTACTGATGTCACTGATGGGCTGCAGATGTCTACTGATGTCACTGATGGACTGCAGATGTCTACTGATGACACTTGATGGGCTGCAGATGTCTACCGATGTCACTGTTGAGCTGCAGATGCCTTCTGATGTCTCTAAAGGGCTGCAGATGTCTACTGATGACACTGATGGGCTGCAGATGTCTACTGATGACACTGATGGGCTGCAGATGTAACTGATGGGCTGCAGATGTCTACTGATGTCACTGTTGAGCTGCAGATGCCTACTGATGTCACTGGTGGGCTGCAGATGTCTACTGAGGTCACTGTTGAGCTGCAGATGTCTACTGATGTCACTGTTGAGCTGCAGATGCCTACTGATGTCACTGGTGGGCTGCAGATGTCTACTGAGGTCACTGTTGAGCTGCAGATATCTACTGATGTCACTGATGGGCTGCAGATGTCTACTGAGGTCACTGTTGAGCTGCAGATGCCTACTGATGTCACTGATGGGCTGCAGATGTCTACTGATGTCACTGATGGGCTGCAGATGTCTACTGATGTCACTGATGGGCTGCAGATGTCTACTGATGTCACTATTGAGCTGCAGATGTCTACTGATGTCACTGATGGACTGCAGATGTCTACTGATGTCACTGATGGACTGCAGATGTCTACTGATGTCACTGATGGGCTGCAGATGTCTACTGATGTCACTGATTGGCTGCAGATGTCTACTGATGTCACTGATGGGCTGCAGATATCTACTGATGTCACTGATGGGCTGAAGATGTCTACTGATGTCACTGATGGGCTGCAGATGTCTACTGATGTCACTGTTGAGCTGCAGATGTCACTGATGGACTGCAGATGTCTACTGATGTCACTGATGGGCTGCAGATGTCTACTGATGTCACTGACGGGCTGCAGATGTCTACTGATGTCACTGATGGACTGCAGATGTCTACTGATGTCACTGATGGACTGCAGATGTCTACTGATGTCACTGATGGGCTGCAGATGTCTACTGATGTCACTGATTGGCTGCAGATGTCTACTGATGTCACTGATGGGCTGCAGATATCTACTGATGTCACTGATGGGCTGAAGATGTCTACTGATGTCACTGATGGGCTGCAGATGTCTACTGATGTCACTGTTGAGCTGCAGATGTCACTGATGGACTGCAGATGTCTACTGATGTCACTGATGGGCTGCAGATGTCTACTGATGTCACTGACGGGCTGCAGATGTCTACTGATGTCACTGATGGTTAACAAAACCAATTTTAGCATCATTGTTTATATGCTACCACCCCTAAAGATCAATATCCAAGAGATGGTGCAAAGGCAAGTCATACTCCAACAATTAATATAAACCAAAGAAAAGAAAAAGGAGTACCAAGCAGTAAACTACAGCTTCTTTATTTAGCTTAAAAAAGAGGTGTCATAGAAAGACATATATCACCTTAAACAAATGTAGCCATGGTCAACAAAGTACATCAAGATACATGGTAGATACATAAACAGGGTGTCCGTGCAAGGACCCCGAACAATAATGCACGGTAGATGTATATAGAGAGAACAAAAAGAAAGAATTAATTTTTTTGTTGTAACAGTTCTACTCTCACAAAGGACAGTCGTCCAGTAAAGTGACCAGTGCATAAAGATCTCATGGCAGAAATGACATCCAAACTGCAATCTCTAAAGTGCAAGTGCAACATATAGCAGCATAAGTTCACATATCATGTGTCAAAAAGAGAATGCAGATGGAAGTCATTACCTTAAGCAAATACCAGTATCCAAGGGTTAATCAGGCCCATACGAAGGTGGGAAAGGGAGGAAAGGTTACACAAAGGCCCAGTGTAGAGATTCCAGTGACACTGGAATCTCTACACTGGGCCTTTGTGTAACCTTTCCTCCCTTTCCCACCTTCGTATGGGCCTGATTAACCCCTTGGATACTGGTATTTGCTTAAGGTAATGACTTCCATCTGCATTCTCTTTTTGACACATGATATGTGAACTTATGCTGCTATATGTTGCACTTGCACTTTAGAGATTGCAGTTTGGATGTCATTTCTGCCATGAGATCTTTATGCACTGGTCACTTTACTGGACGACTGTCCTTTGTGAGAGTAGAACTGTTACAACAAAAAAATTAATTCTTTCTTTTTGTTCTCTCTATATACATCTACCGTGCATTATTGTTCGGGGTCCTTGCACGGACACCCTGTTTATGTATCTACCATGTATCTTGATGTACTTTGTTGACCATGGCTACATTTGTTTAAGGTGATATATGTCTTTCTATGACACCTCTTTTTTAAGCTAAATAAAGAAGCTGTAGTTTACTGCTTGGTACTCCTTTTTCTTTTCTTTGATGTCACTGATGGGCTGCAGGTGTGTACTGATGTCACTGATGAGCTGCAGATGTCTACTGATGTCATTGATGGGCTGCAGATGTCTACTGATGTCGCTGATGGGCTGCAGATGTCTACTGATGTCACTGATGGGCTACAGATGTCTACTGATGTCACTGATGGGCTGCAGGTGTGTACTGATGTCACTGATATGTGGCGCCCCTGCGACCAGGTGGTCACAAAGGGTTGTGCAGCCAGGTAAGGTAAGACGGTTGACAAAACACCCACACAGATGCACACACTGACCCTACGCCTAGGACTCTAGGTTGGGCAAGGGGTGGCAGGTGTTAAGAGTAGTGGGTGGAGTGTAGAGCAGCATTGACAAAGTGGGTGGAGAGACCAACACTAGAAAAACCTGGGAACAGACAGAGACAGAGAACAGAACAGTGGGAGAGAACAGAAAAAGAGAACAGAGGCAGTTAGATTCCTAGGGGGAGTGGTTCACTGGAGGATGCAGAATCCTGTGAGGCACAGACCCTAGAAGAGAAAGCTCGCTCCATCGCAGGAGGCGAGGGAGACTACAGCCGCATGCAGAGACCCCACAGCTGAAGGAAGGTGGGAGGACAAGGGCCTGGTAGCCGCACACACCTTAGCTGACCGGAGGAACCCTGAGCTGAAACAGTGACTGACAGAGGGAGCCTGGTGATCCCACAGCCATACCTGGGACACTGGAGGGCTAGGCCACGATAACCAGAGAACCAGCTCTGTAGAGGTGAAAGGGGGTAATCAGACCCTAATCATGAGACACACTGGTGTGGAGCAGGTGCTTTATGACCTGCAGCCTAACTTTCCACCACGGTCTAAGAACACAGTCATCATGCTAGGACTGGTGACCCTGACTAAGAGGGAAACATTCACCCAAGAGCCCGCGATGACCAGACTGAATCCGTGGGTGAGGTACTAAAGGAGAGACTAACAGGGCCTGAACGGACTTAGAAAGAGCAACGGGGAGGAGCCACCTGAGCTGCACAGTCTGAGTAACCCGGAGCAGTGCAAACGTGTTGAAGTGACTCTTTTTACTGCTGCTCCTGTCAGGTGATATCTCTCCTAACCCTTGTCTGCCCTCTGGTAACTTCTCCCACCTCACACAGAAACCCCACTAACCTTATTCGCATTACATGCACACCTTCATCTCCTTCTTTTAATTGCGCTCTATGCAATCCACGGTCTGTATGCAACAAACCTCCCTTCATTCATAACTACTTTTTCACTAACTCTCTCAATCTCCTGGCCCTTACTGACACCTGGATCCAGGATTCAGACACTGCTTCCGCTGCTGCTATTTCTTAGGTGGTGGAGTTGGCTTACTCCTGTCCCAACAATGTGCTTTCCAGGTCATCCCTACAGCCACAGCACTCTCATTCCCCTCTTTTGAGGTTCACACCATTAGGCTAGTCTATCCCCTTCCCCTCAAAGTAGCGGTGGTATACCGCCCCCCAGGATCACACACCCAGTTCCTCGACCATTTCTCCACATGGTTGATACACTTCATGTCCTCAGAATTACCAGCCCTCATTCTGGGAGACTTTAACATCCCCATAAACAGCCCCATCTCCCCATCTGCATTCCAGCTCCTATCTCTAACCACGTCACTTGGCCTCTCACAGTTCTCAACCTCTGAGACACACAAGGATGGTAACACCCTTGACCTGGTCTTTACCCGACTATGCTCAACCTCCTTCCTAGATAATTAATCTCTTCCCCTGTCTGACCACAACATTCTCTCCTTCACACTCAGTAACCATCACCCACACAGCCCATCCATACCTTTCAAACATCCAGAAATCTACAGGCCATTAACCCTCATGCACTCACAGACTCCCTCATCTCATCACTGTCCCCAATCTCCTCATTCTCCTGTCCAGATCTGGCAGTAAATCACTTTAATAACACTCTCAGAAGCACCCTGGACCAAGTAGCGCCCCTCACCCTCAGAACCTCCAAACATAGAACAAAACAGCCCTGGCTCACATCACAAACTCGATTCCTCCAGCGATGCTCTAAGAGTGCTGAACACCGATGGAGGAAAACTCGCCCACCAGAAGACTTTATCCATTATAAATTCATGCTAAAAACCTACAACTCTGCCCTTCACCTTGCCAAACAAACCTACTTCACCACCCTGATTTCCTCACTATCCAACTATCCAAAAAAACTCTTTGACACCTTTCACTCTCTTCTCAGTCCAAAAGTGCAGGCTCCCATCACTGACCTCTGTCCTGATCATCTGGCCTCTTACTTTATGGAGAAAATAGACAACATCCGCCAGGAAATTAGCTCCCAGCCTCCAAGCGCTGCCACTCCCATTCTTCCCCACATCTCCTCCAGCTCACTCTCCACATTTGACCTAGTTACAGAAGAAGTCTCCAGGCTCCTTTCTTCCTCTCATCCCAGCACATGCACTACTTACCCCATTCCCTCACACCTACTCCAGTCTCTCTGTCCGGTCGTCACCACTCACCTAACCAAAATCTTCAACCTCTCCCTCTCTTCTGGCATCTTCTCCTCCTCCTTCAAAAACTCGATCATTACTCCACTAATTAAGAAAGTTTCTCTCGACCCATCCCGCACAAATAACTACAGACCCTTCATCTTTAAATTCCTGGAGCACCTGGTCTACTCCCGCCTCACCTGTTACCTCTCCGCTCACTCTCTTCTAGATCCATTACAGTCTGGCTTCAGCCCCCTCCACTCTACAGAAACTGCCCTAATCAAAGTGACCATTGACCTACTGACAGCAAAACGTAATGGTGACCACTCTCTGCTTATTCTTCTTGATATCTCTGCAGCTTTTGAAACTGTTGACCACCATCTCCTACTCTCCATGCTGCACTCCATTGGTATAAAGGACACGGCTCTCTCCTGGTTCTCTTCCTATCTTTCTGACCGCTCTTTCAGTGTATCATTTGCTGGCTCCACTTCTTCCCCTCTTCCTCTCACTATTAGGGTCCCTCAGGGTTCAGTCCTCGGTCCTCTTCTCTTTTCTCTCTACACAGCCCCAATTGAACACACCATCAGCAGATTTGGCTTTCAGTACCATCTCTATGCTGATGACACACAATTATACACTTCAGCCCCTGACCTTACCCCTGCGGTTTTAAAGAACACCAATGACTGTCGAGCTGCAGTTTCCAACATCATGTCCGCTCTCTATCTGAAACTCAACCTTTCCAAAACTGAACTTCTTCTGCTTCTGCCCTCCACTAACCTCCCTAAATCTGACACCTCTATCTCAGTGTGCGGTACCACGATAACTGCTAGTCAGCAGGCTCACTGTCTGGGTGTCACGTTTGACACCGATCTCTTCTTCACCTCCTATATATAGTCTCTCATCCCTTCTTGTTGCTTACACCTGAAGTACATCTCTAGAGTCCGCCCCTTTCCCACCATGGAAACAACTAAAACCCTTACTGTGGCCCCAATCCACTCCCGCCTTGATTATTGCAATTCTGTATTAATTGGCCTCCCCCTCTCTAAACCAATCATTACTCAAATGCCTCCGCTCTGTGCCAGTCATTTCACTGGCTGCCTATACACTACAGGATAAAGTTCAAATTGCTTGTTCTCACCCACAAAGCTCTTCACAATGCAGCACCCCCCTACATCTCCTCCCTCATCCCTGTTTATCACCCCACTCGTTCTCTACGTTCTGCAAATGACCTTTGACTAACATCTGCACTAATCCGATCCTTCCACTCCCGGCTCCAAGACTTCTCCCGAGATGCACCAATTCTCTGGAATGCTGTACCCCAAGAAATCAGGACCATCCACAACTTGCATGGCTTCAGACGCTCACTAAAAACAAATCTTTTCAAGGCGGCCTATCAGGCCCCCTAACAAATTTCCTTTGTACTGTACATAGCCCATTCACTATCCCTCTGGACATTACTCTTCTTCAAACTCCACCAAACCCAAAAGCTCTACACAGACTGATGACCATTCATGTAACTTCATTTCTATCCCCCATTTTCTCAAGATGCCTGGACCATCAGTGCAATAAGCCCCTGTACTTTGTGTAACCCCTATCTCGGTGTAGATTGTAAGCTCTTTTGAGCGGGGTCACCTTTATTTTTTGCTTTATTTATTGTATTGTATTTTTTACATTGATTCTATGCTTATTGTATTGTTTCCTATTATTATGTTGTATTCTTTCTCTAATGGAATTACCTACTGTATTATATTGTGTATTTTCTTACTGTATTATACTGTGTATTTTTGTCTATTACCCACTGTATTGTAAAGCGCTGTGGAATATGTTGGTGCTATATAAATAAAGATTTTTTATTATTATTATTATTATTATTATAAAGAACTGTAAACTGCTGTTGAAAGTAAAGTACCCAGTAAGCTTACCCCTGCCTAAGACTGTTACTTTCTAGTGCTGCATACCTAGACAACAAGCACCGTGTTGAGCTGCAGCTTTGAAGTGGACTCACCTGGCCCATCCATCACCACTACACCTGCCCTGGGGACCCTCAGCCCTACCCAAGGAGGGCTTACCATCCACGCTGCCCCAAGTCACCGTCCCCAGCAGGAATACGGCAGCAGTGGTTCCTCTAACCACATACCCCTGGTGGCGTCACGACAAATCCCCTGTAAATAACCCCTTTTTGGACTGATCTCAGGCCACGGGACCGGGTCATGACTACCGTAAAACCCCAGAGAGACAGCACTGGCCCGATTCCCGAGTACCCCGTAGCCTGGGGGCGCATCAGATGGGCTGCAGGTGTCTGCTATTATGGAGGAATGGTGCTAGTTCAGGATGGGAATATGTATTTATTAAGATTGGGTTGTCCATTAGTGGGCAACCCCTTTTAATGAATTTAGGTTGTGCAGTTATCACTAGGATGAATTATTAATCCCACAAATAATAGTAAGAACGTTACATACCTGGGCGTGCAGATGTGAATCTCGTAGACTTTGTAGAGGATATTTGTGATTATTCATCATGGGGACCTTAATTGTACCTGAGGATGGGGTCTTGAAATTGTCTTTCTTGGTAAGTTGTGGATCAAACTCAGTCAACCATTTTCCTGGGGAAAAACATAATATAGTCACAATGGTAAAAATCGTGTAATACCAGCCGTAAAGCATTATGTGCCAGTCCGCAAACTAGAAAAAGAAACACATGACCCTAAACATATAAGGAGAGATTTCTTAATATTCCTGCCAAACAGAGCTCCTAAATACAGGTTTCAGCTAAAGGGAATCCTTTTGTAAATGACCCCAAGGGAAGAATATTTTGGGGATGTCGTCAATACTTGCATATGATGTGACAGATCATCAGGAACCCTTATATCAAAAAGTGAGAAACCTGCAGTCCGCAGGCTGTAAATGGCAATTGTTAGATTTCTCCAGCCCCCCGGGGTCGGCCGAGCTTCAATTGCAAGCCTGGCTGCTGACCCTTTAATCTCTTTCTATACTGTGAGTAATCATACGCATAAGTCACTATGCAATCCTGACCCTGGCCAGTGCTAATCTTTGTGTGTGGAGTTAAGTAGTTCTGTGCTCTCGACCCATTGTTGATGGAGCCAGCAGCCACAGTTTCTCCTATGTAATTTATTTGCATCAGCCTCATTTTCTTCTACGTAATGTATTTGCATCAGTGTCTCCAATATAATATATTCACTAACCCCAGTTTCTCCTATGTGATGTATATACTCCAACTCCAATGTCTCCTATGGGATGTATACACTGCAGTCTCACTTCTCCTATGTAATATATGCACCAGCTCCAGTGTCTCCTATGTAATTCATGCACCAGCCTCAGTGTCTTTTATGTGATGAATATGCTTTAGCCCTAGTGTCTCTTATGTAACGTATATACTCCAGTCATACTGTCTCCTATGTGATGTACACCTGCTACAGTGTCTTCTATGTTATTGATGCACCCACCCAGTGCCTTCTATGTGCTGTGTATGTCCCAGCCTCAGTTTCTCCTATGCTATGTATGTATAGCACTCTTGATGTCTCTTATGTAATTTATGCACAAGCCCCAATGTCTCTTTTGCGATGTACAGGTGCATCTCAATGAATAGAAAATCATCAAAAAGTTCATTTATTTCAGTAATTCAATACATAAGTGAAACCTATATATTAAATAGTCATAACACACAGAGTTGTCTATTTCAAGTGTTTATTTCTGTAAATGTTGATGATTATGGCTTTCAGCCAATGAAAATCCAAAGGTCATTATGTCAATAAATTAAAGTAGTGAGGATGAAGGGTTAAAAACCACGCTACCGTACTCCATGTGACATCAAAGGGTGAATATAATATTGATTTATTAGTCAATGCATTTCAAGGCTCCCTGAAATATGGCAATATGATATTGAATAGTCCTGAGGAAGAGGCCAGGGAGCCTAATACATCAATATTATGACTAATACATCAATATTATATTCACCCTTTGATGTATCGTGGAATATGGCAGCGCAGTGTTTAACCCTTCATCCTCCTACTCTATATGAACCACGCTTGGGACTTCAGCAGCCGTGATCTGCTTTTATGGTGGTTGTGACTCTCACAACCACACAAGGTGAAGCCTCTGATACCTATTTAGGTCATATGTTATCTCTCAGACCCTTCATCCTCCCTAGTTTAATTTTCTGAGATAATGACCTTTGGGTTTTTATTGGCTGTAAGCCATAATCATCAACATTAACAGAAATAAACACTTGAAATAGATCACTGTGTAATGACTCTTTATAATATATATGTTTCACTTTTATGTATTGAATTAATGAATTAAATTAACTTTCTGATGACATTCTAATTTATTCTAATTCATTGAGATGCACTTGTATAAACAGCAATCTCAATATCTCCTATAGGATGGATATACAGTAGTCTCTGTGTCTCTCATATGATTTATATACAGCAGTCTCCGTATCTGCTATGTGATGTATACACCAGTCTCATTGTCTCCTATATGATATATAAAGCAGATCTTCCACTGCTCGATTTCTTAAAATGTAACATTAGCAGTGATGAGGTTGATGCAAACCTATAAAAGCAGTTGCAAGTAGCAACATCATTGATACCACTTAATATCACACGTCTCACCCAGGGTCAGCATTAATGTGGGGTAAACTGGGCAATTCACCAGGGCCCCCACCCTGAGCAACTTCAGCAGGAACTATATTGATAATAGCATTATCAGTGTGGCTTCTGATATGGAGACTGCTTTAGGACCTTTGTTGACATCACAATTGTCCTTGTGACCCTGATGTCATCCCAGGTCTTGTATTCTGCAGGACTTTCAGGACCTTTGGTGACATCACGATCATGTGACTGATCATGTCACTGTGATGTCACCGCAGGTCCTGAACTCTACAGGTTGAAAGAGGAGATGGGATGGACTGGTGGTGAGTGAGTATGTGTATTTATCTATTTATGTGTGTGTGGTTGAGCCTAGAATTTAGCGGCTCCTGGGGGGATATATTAGTGAGGACATGTGAATGTATGCTGGGTTACGACCAGTCCATTACCCAAGTTACTTAATGCTCATGTGTAGGGTAAACTACTTGCTCCTGGCCCAGCTACAGTGGTGTATCAGGGGGAAAAGTGCAAGGCTGGAGGAAGGGCTGGCCAATCAGAAGTGAGAGTGGACTTTTTTCCCTTGTTCACCACTCAGCATCGCCCTGCATCCTCCACAACCCAGAAACCGACACAATTCCACAAAACATTTTAAAAATTACAAAATGTAAAATGGGTCAATGCTTAAGTTTGGGCACCCTTAGAGATCTGTGTGCTCAGATAACTTTGACTGAGGTTTGAGCCCTTAATTAGCCTGTTAGTGTTATGGCTTGTTCTCTATCATCGTTAGAAAAGGCAAGGTGATGCAAATTTCACAGCTTTCTAAAAACCTAGCCTCCTTTAACTTTATGCCAAAAAACAACAGCAATGGGTTCTTCTAAGTAGCTCTCTAGCCCTGTGAAAATGAAAATAGTGGAGGCTCACAAAGCAGGAAAAGACTATTAGAAGATAGCAAAGTGTTTTCAATTTGACCTTTCCACAGTTCAAAGTATAATTAAGAAATTGCAGTTAACAGGAACAGTGGAGGTCAAGATAAGGTCTGGAAGCCCAAGCAAAATTTCACTGAGAGCTGCTCATAGGATTCCTAGAGAGGCAAATCAGATTCCCTGCTTGACTGCAAAAGCTCTTCAGGAAGATTTAGCAGACTTCAGAGACACTTGCCCAAATAGGACCTTCATGGAAAACTCATCAGAAAAAAACCTGTCCTGTATCCTCACCAAAAAATTGTCAGAGTCAGAAGTATGCAAAAGAACATCTAAATGATCTTGACGCATTTTGAAAACAAGTCCTGTGGACCAATGAAGATAAAATAGAGCTCTTTGGCCACAATGATCAGAGGTATGTGTAGAGAAAAAGGGTATAGAATTTCAGGAAAGAACATCTTATACAATGAAATTTCAACAAATTCTTGAATAATACCTTCGGAAAAAAAGCTAAAGTTGAAAAATAAGATGGCTTCTACAAATTAATAATAAGTCTAAACACATGTCAAAATCCACAAAAGACAATCTCAAAAAATGCAAGCTGAAGGTTTTACAATGGCCCTCACAGTCCCCCAATATGAACATCCTTAAAAATCTATATAGATACAGATAATCACGATCAAACGTCATGTAATTGCAAAAAAACAGTGATTTTAATGATAGATAAAAACAGAGATTTCAACCACAGAACAAGCAGCAGTATGGCAGGCTGCACCACTGAGGCACAATGGGTTTATACAGAATCACATATTGTTTGTAGGGCTGTTCCAACCAGAATGATAACACATCAAAAGTACATAAGATATTCAATAACCAAATGGCTGTACATATGTGTATTATATACAACTTAGAATCCAGCTGGGCACAATCAGCCCAGGTACAATCAATCCTGGATACATCTTTATACATACATGGCTTAATGCATATACAATTCTGATCATACGTGCTTTTTGCACTGCTAGAACCTAGTTGTATGCAGCTGCTGCATGGTAACCAGCATTAAACCAACATTCTGGCAGACTGCCCCATTGTAATTACCTATGATAAGGTGCTCTAGTGCTCATGTGCCACAGGACAGTGGTGCCCCTGACCCGACTCCTACGATCGTTACGGCTCCACCTTCATTACCTGATGATGCAATAAGCACTTATGATCAGAATTGTATATGCATTAAGCCATGTATGTATATAGATGTATCCAGGATTGATTGTACCTGGGCTGATTGTGCCCAGCTGGATTCTAAGTTGTATCAGCCCTATAAACAATATGTGATTCTGTATAAACCCATTGTGCCTCAGTGGTGCAGCCTGCCATACTGCTGCTTGTTCTGTGGTTGAAATCTCTGTTTTTATCTATCATTAAAAATCACTGTTTTTTTGCAATTACATGACGTTTGATCGTGATTATCTGTATCTATATCGTGTACCTAAGGTGCGATTAGTCATGTCCATGAGGGGAATAGTTTGTTTGGACAATTGTGGCAAGAATATAAACTATTCCTAAATGAAGTTGGTTAACTATCCTTAAAAATCTGTGGCTAGACCTCAAAAGAGCAGAGAATGCAAGACGAGCCAGGAATCTCACAGAAATGGAAGATGAGCCAGGAATCTCACAGAACTGGAAGAGAAGCCAAGCATCTCACAGAACTGGAAGATGAGCCAGGAATCTCACAGCACTGGAAGATGAGCCAGGAATCTCACAGCACTGGAAGATGAGCCAGGAATCTCACAGAACTGGAAGAGAAGCCAAGCATCTCACAGAACTGGAAGATGAGCCAGGAATCTCACAGCACTGGAAGATGAGCCAGGAATCTCACAGCACTGGAAGATGAGCCAGGAATCTCACAGCACTGGACGATGAGCCAGGAATCTCACAGCACTGGAAGATGAGCCAGGAATCTCACAGAACTGGAAGACAAGTCAGGAATCTCACAGCACTGGAAGATGAGCCAGGAATCTCACAGCACTGGAAGATGAGCCAGGAATCTCACAGCACTGGAAGATGAGCCAGGAATCTCACAGAACTGGAAGACAAGTCAGGAATCTCACAGAACTGGAAGATGAGCCATGAATCTCACAGAACTGGAAGACGAGCCAGAAATCTCACAGGACTGAAAGACGAGCCAGGAATCTCACAGACCTGGAAGATGAGCCATGAATCTCACAGAATGGGAAGATGAGCCGGGAATCTCACAGAACTGGAGGACAAGCCAGGAATCTCACAGAACTGGAAGACAAGCCAGGAATCTCACAGAACTGGAAGACAACCCAGGAATCTCACAGGTTTGGAAGATGAGCCAAGAATCTCACAGAACTGGAAGATAAGCCAGGAATCTCACAGAACTGGAAGACAAGTCAGGAATCTCAGAGAACTGGAAGATGAGCCATGAATCTCACAGAACTGGAAGACGAGCCAGAAATCTCACAGGACTGAAAGACGAGCCAGGAATCTCACAGACCTGGAAGATGAGCCATGAATCTCACAGAATGGGAAGATGAGCCGGGAATCTCACAGAACTGGAGGACAAGCCAGGAATCTCACAGAACTGGAAGACAAGCCAGGAATCTCACAGAACTGGAAGACAACCCAGGAATCTCACAGGTTTGGAAGATGAGCCAAGAATCTCACAGAACTGGAAGATAAGCCAGGAATCTCACAGAACTGGAAGATAAGCCAGGAATCTCACATAACTGGAAGATGAGCCAGGAAACTCACAGAATGGGAAGATTAGCCAGGAAACTCACAGAATGGGAAGATTAGCCAGGAATCTCACAGAACTGGAAGATGAGCCAGGAATTTCACAGAACTGGAGGACGAGCCTGAAATCTCACAGAACTGGAAGTCGGGCCAGGAATCTCACAGAACTGGAAGACAACCCAGGAATCTCACAGGTTTGGAAGATGAGCCAAGAATCTCACAGAACTAGAAGATAAGCCAGGAATCTCACAGAACTGGAAGATAAGCCAGGAATCTCACATAACTGGAAGATGAGCCAGGAAACTCACAGAATGGGAAGATTAGCCAGGAATCTCACAGAACTGGAAGATAGGCCAGGAATCTCACATAACTGGAAGATGAGCCAGGAATCTCACAGAATGGGAAGATTAGCCAGGAATCTCAGAGAACTGGAAGATGAGCCAGGAATCTCACAGAACTGGAGGACGAGCCTGAAATCTCACAGAACTGGAAGACGGGCCAGGAATCTCACAGAACTGGAAGACAACCCAGGAATCTCACAGGTTTGGAAGATGAGCCAAGAATCTCACAGAACTGGAAGATGAGCCAGGAATCTCACAGAACTGGAAGATGAGCCAGGAAACTCACAGAATGGGAAGATCAACCAGGAATCTCTCAGAACTGGAGGACGAGCCTGAAATCTCACAGAACTGGAAGACGGGCCAGGAATCTCATAGAACTGGAAGACGAGCCAGGAATCTCACAGAACTGGAAGACAAGCCAGGAACCTCACAGAAATGGAAGATGAGCCAGGAATCTCACAGAACTGGAAGACATTTGCAAGGATGAATGGATGAAAATCCCTCAAACAAGAATTGAAAGTCTCTTGGCTGATACAGAAAGCATTTACAAGCTGTGATACTTTCCAAGGGGGTGCTACTAGGTACTGGCTATGTAGGGTGCGCAAACCTTTGCATCAGCCCATTTTTCTTTTTGCAATATTTAAAAGATGAAAATATTTTTGGGGGCCTAAATGACAAAGGAAATGTATCATATTTTTTTTTTGCCTTTTAGAGATTATTTTAAATTCAACTTGCTTAACTGTTCACAATAACAGTAATTTTGACCAGGGGTGGTCAAACCTTTGCATGCCACTGTGTATACTATACACAAAACACTGCAGTAAATAGTCAAACACACCACACTATATAGTATATACTGTCATTATACACAGCTCCATACTATATACTTCATGTAAAGTGCTACACTATATAGTATATAGTCAAACACAATTCCATATTGTAGTATAGAGTCACATATAACTCCAATACTCTCCACAAATAGGAGTAACGATCACAGTCTTAGGTTGTTGCGATTGGACCGATGGTTGGAGGGGGCCGCAATACCACCGACCTCCGGAGGACTGTAGCGGTGCTGGTGATATCTCACCAGGTACTGCAGGTGGCGTCACGACAAACTTGTACATAATCCTTGTAAATAATTCCCCTTTCAAGAGCAAAGCCCCTCAGGATACGGGATCAGGCGCGGCCGCCATTCCCGTGACACGATTAACCCTTCTGCCGCCTGATACCCGAGTGCCCCTCACCCTGGGGCGCAACAATTGCAACTGGTGTTACAGTAGAAACCCCACCTCCATAATGAGCGGTCACAGGATGTGGTTGATGTTTCAGCAGATGTCTTGCATGTGAGGGAGTGGTCACAGGTTTCAGCAGAAGCCTTGCCTCTGATGGTAGTGATCACAGGTATCAGCTGGTGTTGCAGCAGAAGCCCCACACTTAAATAGAGGGGTTACAGGATGTGGCTGATGATGCAGCAGTAGCCCCATTTCTGGTGGGAGTGGTCACAGGTTGAGACTTGTGTTGCAGCAGAAGCCCCAGCCTTGAATAGAGGGGTCACAGGTTGTGGCTGATGATGAAGCAGAAGCCCCACCCTTGAATAGAGGGGTCACAGGTTGTGGCTTGTGTTGCAGCAGAAGCCCAACCTTTGGTAGTGGTCACAGGTTGCGGCAAAAACCCTTCCCTATGGGGAGTGGTAACAGGTTGTGGCTGTCATTGCAGCAAAAGCGCCATCCACCTAAATTCATGTAGCAGCTGGCCACTGTACTAGGGATAGCCTTAGATGTATTTGTGTACAGGCAGCAGTGGAAGGAATAGGTAATAGGTGAGCTGACTACACACCAATGCTTGCAGGCTTACCTTGGTAATACATCACACTGATCAGCATCAGCTCAAAGTCAGGAAGCTCTTTGAACAAGTCAGTGATAAGTTTATCTGTTACTTTTGAGACCCATCTGTTAATTCTGTTCAAGTTCTTCTCTTTATCCTGCTTTAATTGTATCCCTTTAGATCCATAATATCTTGCTGATTGGCTGCTAAACGCTTCCTTTAAAGAAAAGTCTGAAAAGAGACATTACATAAATCAGCGCCTGGGTTCCCTTCTTTGCATAACATTGTAAGAGAGAATATTATGACAATTTCTTGTTAATTATTTTTATCATCTTAAATTTATTTGTTCCCACCTTTATGTACTGATTTCTGCAGGATAGAGTTCACCGTCACACTTTTACACAGGGCCGCCATCAGGGCCTGACTAGCCTTACTCCTGTAAGGGGTCTAGTGACTGGTGGCAAGCAGGGGGGCCCACAGACAATTACAGCATAGGCCCCCTCCTTTGTAGTCCTCTCTTCATTGGGCTTGGTGCAGAAGACAGGGTCATTTACCTCACAGGAGTTCAGGGCCCACACCAAGGTCAGACCAAGTAGACGGTCAGACCAATTAGATTACTGAGGTGAGCTGACATAGCATGCATTCAGTATGCACAGCCGGGCCCACATACTTCAAAGGCACAGATGCAGGCAGCAGACCAGCATGCAACATCATCAGGATGGCACCATTAGAGACTGTGGGCATGGGCAGGCGGGCAGCAAGGATAGCTAAAGTAAGTCTGTTCCGGCTGTTCCACTTTGGCAGCAGAGACCAGTAACACCTGGTTGTGAGGTTGCACTGATCTCCTGCATCGCCATCACACAACGGTGCAGAGAAGGAGAACACAACGCACAAAGACAGTGCACACACACAGGAGAAAAGAGCACATAGGAGAGAAAACAGTATGGGGGAGAGCAGACGAGGTGGCAGATGGCACACAGGGAAAGAGAGCACATGGAAGAAGAGAGTGCACAAGGGAGAGCACACAATGTTCAGCTCAGCAAGCAAGGTAGAGCACATGATGGGGGAGACAGTGCACAGGGAGAGAGAGAAGAGAGTGGACGGAGAAGACATCACAGTGGGAGAAGAGAAGGTACAGGGAAGAAGAGAGAGCACATGGGCGAGAAGGGAGCGCACAGAAGAAAAGAGAACACCCATGGCGGAGAAGAAAGCACACATGGGCGAAGAGAACATACAGGGGAGAAGTGAGCACACATGGGAGAAGAGATCACACATGGGGAAGGAGAGCGCACAAGGAGGAGAGCGCACATGGAGGAGATCGCACATGGGAAGAGCGCACAGGGGGAGAAGAGAGCACAAGTGGAAGTGTGAAAGGTTTGAGGGCTGGAGGCGGAGCTGGCGTGGGGGCTGGGTGGAGAATCATCGGGGTCCAAAATTTTGCCAGTAGGGGGCCCTTCAATACCTAGTGGCAGCCCTGCCTTCACACACTTTTTTTTTTTTGCTCCTCCATTTCAAAGTTATAGAGTAATAGAGATGCTACTTGTTCCTTCAGCCAACCGGGCGTATACCACAGAACATCTCTATGGGTTTCTCCCTTTTCTCTTCTGTAATAGAGGTTCTGTGGTAATCACCCAGTAGTTTAAAGGGAAAATAAGCATCTTTATTTCTGGGGGGCATAAGTTTGAAATAGAGGGGGTTCAGAAAAAAGAAAGAAAAACTGCTCCAGGATCAATGGAACAAATGGAGGAGGCGCTTCATTGAAATGTAAAAAATTCAGTGAAAGGTTCTCTTTATGAAAGCCATATGCTGAAAGGGATGCTGTCACCATAAAGTGACCTATTGGTTAACTCAGGTTTTTGTGTTAAATGTATTTTTTAAAAAAAATGTTGCCAAATATTTTTCTTACATACCGTACTATAATCTGTATTAAAAATCAGTAATAGGAGAGAAGAATGATTAGTGGTTATTCTGTGCTGATGTTTAATGATGATGCTGAGTGCTATTGAAAAAATGTGGTTTAGTTATTCAACGCGTTTCGAAGCTGCCGCACTTCTTCATCAGGAATGAGAAAAAACACAAATTGCTAAAGGACCAGAGAGAAATCATTAACTTGAGCGCCTAGAGAAGCGGAGGTGCTAAGAGGCAATCATTAAGTACGGCAGTAATAAGAAAAAAAAGTGTCTGGGTCGGCCTCCGCTGAGCCGGGGTGTAATGGCGGCCAACTGTCACGGTGGTCTCTCCAGCTGGCTGGGCATCCTCAGAAGAATAATAAGGGGTTAAAGTTGTGGATGAGCATGCAGGATCAGCCATTGTCAATAAATAATGTCCAGATTTTAGGTGCAACAGAAAAAGACTCCCATTTACTGGAGCAGTTTATGATGGTGGTGATATTACAGTTTCCTTAGTTGTTCATTATACAGAGTCGTAGCCTCTGATGGTGTGATGAACTCAAAACTCTCCTCACTCCTGCTGGTTATGGCACTATACTATGTCCATCCTTGGAACATCAGGCTTACAGGAAAGTACTTCAGCATTTTTCCCACTGCTGACAACTCAGGATCCCATCAAGGCAGCTCCCCACACACACCCTCACTACTGATCCCTAACTGTCATTGTCTGGCAGTAGGACACTACTGGGACCGCGCAAGACACTATGTCCCATATGGCTTCACAGATTTTGTTGTGTCCCAACAGTGACCACAGCAATGGCTTTGGCTGGCCTCCTCTCTCAAGCACCACTGAATCCAAGGAGAGTACTGTAGCTCCTCCTCGGCTCAGACGTTCTGCTAACCACCGGACTTTCCAAAAGCCCTTGCGCTAATCACTTTGGCGTGTAGTAAAAGAGCTAAAGAACTGATTTCCCACATCACTAGAGTTTACAGATATTTGTGATGCCTAAGGCTCCATTCACACTGTGCGTTTTAGGTCTGTTTTAGTTCATCTGTTTTTGCAGCCAAAACCAGGAGTGGAACAATGAGAGGAAAAGTATTATAGAAACACGTCACCTCTTCTGTATTTATCACCCACTGCTGATTTTGGCTACAAATACTGACGAGAAAAAAACAGACCAAAAACGCACAGTGTGAATGGAGCCGATGCCTCTATGCATGTATGAAATAATGTTCTTCTTTTACATCTTAGGCCGGGTTCACACCATGGTTGTATCTGATCCGGGGCTTTCCGTTGTGACCCGGATCCGGAGCCCTCTTACATGGGGGTCTATGGCGCCGGATCGCGCCGCATCCAACATAAAATTAGATGCGGGACCCCGACACTGGGAGCTAAAGTTTGAGCTGCTGAACTTCAGCACCAGGAGCAGCCCCTGCACTGATTTCAGGACTGCGGCTACCTCCCCGCTAGCTGCGATCTTGAAATTTGTGCAGCTGCGGCTGCGATCATTGGAAGCCGGCTAGAAACCGGACCAGAGGGCACATTTGCCCTCTGGTTCTGTTTGCAAATCTGGTCTGCAGTGTGAACCCGGCCTTACTTACCCTTTCCCATTCATTTCTCACCTTTAGTGAAGAAAATTTCATTTGCGCTAATAAATGACTTCGAGTTGGTCAAGTTCTGGATGGCGTGGTGCACACACTGGGGATTTGTCATATCACGGTATAATACTTTCATCATTGATTCCCTTGTTCTTCCACTTGATCCTGGGTGCAAAAAAGTCAATAATGATTATATTAAACATTTTTATGAAAAATTGTCCCAGGAAAATATCAACATTCTTAGTTTTCTTTTCTTTCTTTATTTTAAGAATCTTTTCAAAAATATTTTGAAGAGAAAAGACTCAGGACAAAAGATTTTTTTGTTTCTGCACCCTTTAATTTCTTATTTTTTCACCAATATGGCTTGATGGGCTAATTTTTGTACTTTTGTACATGTATTTGAACAAAAATAATAATCATTTTTGCCATTTGCTTTCATTCAAAATGTAGCAGGCTGTCCTTTTGTAGACTCTTAGTTTCCCTGCACTTTCAATTTTGATGTGGTCTGTGGTCATCTATTATAATAAATCCTTAAGACTACTTCTGTCAGGATGTAACGGTATGCTACGTCACATCCTGGCTGAAGTTGCCTCTACACCCACTCTGGGTGTTCCAATATGGCCGCCCGTTGCCGGGAGCGGGGCTTCCAAAGCCCCACTCCCGCCATCGGTACAAGCTGCGGCCCCACACACACTCTGGTCACACTCCCCACTCCTCCACACACCCTCCGACACTACACTTCTCATCACACACCAACCCCCTCAGTTGCCACGTCCACACACACATGTCCCCCCCTTCCACTCTCCTTGCGTCCCCCTCCTCACTGAGCACCTCCACACTCATACCCCCACTCATACCCCCATGCACTCTGTCTGCCATACTTACCACCGGCCCATCGTCTTCCCCGCCGCCGCATCTTCGCTCCGCCGTCCCCACCATCTTGGCTCCACTCCTCTGTCCCGGCGACATGCTTCTTCCAAAATGGCGTCCAGGAACTCTCGCGAGACTTCCCGGACGCCATCTTGGACGAAGTATGTCGCCACCACAGAGGACTGGATCCAGTATGGCATCCGGGAAGTCTCGCGAGACTTCCCGGACACTATCTTAAATGCCGCACTCCAACCAGCGCTGACCGCCGAGCCTCCATCCTGCGCTGACCGCTCTGCCTCTGTCCTGCGATGACAGCTCTGCCTCCGTCCTGCGCTGACCACTCTGCCTCCGTCCTGCGCTGACCGCTCTGCCTCCGTCTTGCGCTGATCGCTCTGCCTCTGTCCTGCGCTGACCACTCTGCCTCCTTCCTACGCTGACCGCTCTGCCTCCATCCTGCGCTGACCGCTCTGCCTCCGTCCTGCGCTGACCGCTCTGCCTCCTTCCTGCGCTGACCGCTCTGCCTCCATCCTGCGCTGACTGCTCTGCCTTCTTCCTGCGCTGACCGCTCTGCCTCCATCCTGTGCTGACCTCTCTGCCTCCGTCCTGCGCTGACCGCTCTGCCTCAGTCCTGCGCTGACCGCTCTGCCTCCATCCTGCGCTGACCGCTCTGCCTCCGTCCTGCGCTGACCGCTCTGCCTCCGTCCTGCGCTGACCGCTCTGCCTCCGTCCTGCGATGACCCCTCTGCCACCTTCCTGCGCTGACCACGTTGCCTCCTTCCTGCGCTGACCACTGAGCCACCGCACTGTGCTGACCACTGAGCCACCACACTGCGCTGACCACTGAGCCACTGCACTGCGCTGACCACTGAGCCACCGCACTGCGCTGACCACTGAGCCACCATTTACTTTGCCAACCACTGAGCCACCATATATATTGCCAACCACTGAGCCACCATAAAGTGCTAACCACTGAGTCACCGTATACAGTGCTAACTACTGAGCCAGCATTTATTGTGCTAACCACTGAGCCACCATAGAGTGCTAACCACTGAGTCACCGTGTACAGTGCTAACCACTGAGCCACCATACTGTGCTAACTACTGAGCCTCCATACAGAGTTAACCACTCTGCCTCCATATAGTGCTAACCACTGAGCCACCATACTGTGCTAACCACTGAGCCACCGTAGAATACTAACCACTGAACCACCGTACTTTGCTACACACTGAGCCACCGCGCAGTTCTAACCACTGAGCCACCATACAGTGCTAACCACTAAGCCACCGTACAACACTAACACCTGAACCACCGTGCAGTGCTAACCACTGAACCACTGTGCAGTGCTAACCACTGAGCCACCATGCAATGCTAACCACTGAGCCACCGTACAGTGCTAACCACTGAGCCACCATACGGTGCTAACCACTGAGCCACCGTACGGTGCTAACCACTGAGCCACCGTACAGTGCTAACCACTGAGCCACCGTACGGTGCTAACCACTGAGCCACCGTATGCTCTGCTAACCACTGAGCCCGTGTATACTCTGCTAACCACTGAGCTGCCGTAAAGTCTGATAACCACTGAGCCATCATACAGTGCTAACCACTGAGCCACCATACAATACTAACCACTGAACCACCATACTGTGCATACCACTGAGCCATTGTGCAGTGCTAACCATTGAGCCACCGTACAGTGCTAACCACTGAGCCACCGTACAGTGCTAACCACTGAGCCACCGTACAGTGCTAACCACTGAGCCCCTGTATACTCTGCTAACCACTGAGCCGCCGTATACTCTGCTAACCACTGAGCCGCCATAAAGTCTGCTAACCACTGAGCCGCCGTATACTCTGCTAAGCACTCTGCTGTGGGCAGGAAGGAGCCAGGGAACAGCGGCCGGGTGCAGGCAGGATGGCCTCCTCCTGCCCGCACATGGCCACTGTTCCCCGGCCCCCTCCTGCCCGCACCTGGCCGCTGTCCCCCGGCCCCCTCCTGCCCGCACCCGACCGCTCTTTCCCAGCCCCCTCCTGACCGCATCCGGCCACTCTTCCCTGGCCCCCTCCAGCCCGCTGGCCCCCTCCTGCCTGCACCCGGCCGCTGTCCCCCAGCCCCCTCCTGACCGCATCTGCCCGTTGTCCCCTCCTGGACTCCGGAACCGTTGCACATCAGTACTGCAGTAGGTATCTATTATAATAAAACCCTAATGGTACCTTTACACGCCGCTACGGAAGGTTGGAAACAACCGGGTGTCGGAGACAAATGTATCTTGCACCGTCAAAACAACCCGAGGTAGCGGCGTGTAAATCAGGCTGTTGCCACCCGTCACTGTCGACACCTGTTTTTGAGCACTGCTCAAAAACAGGTTGGTTTCAACCCGATGGTAGCGGCGTCTAAATGAGGTACAGGAAGGTTTTTTCGTCACCTAGTTAACTCCCTGGGGCGTGACACAGCCTCCGGGATACGGCCCCCCTTCAGCGATCATTGGTTGAAGCTCCTGCGTTACGATTGGATGTCCCTGCATAGGGCGGCATATTTAAGGAGCTGACCAGTCACACTACACAATTGCAATAGCATCATGTATTAGCCAGCCTCCCTGCGCTGGTTGGCCAATCATGATGTTATTGCATTGTCCAATCATCGTACGAGCGTCTCGTAATCCACAACTCAGGCACGCCTATGTGTTGTCCCTGCTGCCCCAGGTCCTCCCATATTACCTTCTGTGGCGGCGTGTAAATGAGGGAAGGTGCTCTACAGAAGGTAACCTGCGGCACCCGGCGGTGCCTCCAGGGATAGATTAAACCTTCAGTAGAGCACCTTGTAGAGGCGTGTAAATGCGGTATCGGGTACCGTTTGCAACCGTTGGTGCGTGCTCGTGCACATGAGACACCCGGTTGTTTCCAACCTTCCGTAGCGGCGTGTAAAAGTACCATTAGGCAACTTCCGTCACGATGTAATGGTATGGTACGTCACATCCTGCTTGAAGTTGCCTGTACACCCGCCCTGGGTACTCCAATATGGCTGCCCGTTGCCGGGAGCGGGGCTTCCAAAGTCCCACTCCCGCCATCGCTACAAGCTGCGGCCCCACACACACTCTGGTCACACTCCCCACTCCTCCACACACCCTCTGACACTACGCTTCTCATCACACCCCCCCCTCAGTTGCCACGTCCACACACACACATCCCCCCATCCTTCCACTGTCCTTGCGTCCCCCTCCTTGCTCAGCACCCCCACACATGCACTCTGCCTGCCACACCACCAGCCCATCGTCTTCCCCACCGCCTCCAGCTGATGATCTTCGCTCCGCTGCCGACCCCACCATGTTGGCTCCACTCCTCTGTTCCAGCGACATGTTTCCTCCAAAATGGTGTGCAGGAACTCTCGCAATATCCCAGATGCCATCCGAAAAGTCTCGCCAGACTTCCCGGACGCCATCTTGGACTAAGTATGTCGCTGCCACAGAGGACTGGATCCAAAATGGCATCCGGGAAGTCTCGCGTGACTTCCCGGACGCTATCTTAAATGCCGCGCTTTTTGAAAATTTACTTTGGCCCGCCATTCGCCAACATCTCCTGCTGCTGCGTCATAACTCCTGCTCTCTTCACTTACTCCATCTCCTCAGTTAACCTCTTCACTGCCCTCACACCTGCTCAGTATATCTAAGACGCTGTGAACATTTAACTCCGTCTGCACCATATTGCTTCTATATTCTCCTCAGTTAACCTCTTCAGTGCCGTCACTCCTGCAGAGTATATCTAAGACGCTGTGAATATTTAACTCCGTCGGCACCGTATTGCTTCTATATTCTCCTCAGTTAACCTCTTCAGTGCCCTCACTCCTGCTGAGTATACCTTTTTACAATTAGGATGCAGTGAACTAGCCCACGTCTATAATCTCTATCCTTTAGCACTGCTTTTCAACTTACCCTTCTGATTTACGCCACCTGTACATACGTACATACACATCCTTTCTGTATTCATAACTGCAGGACCCCTTCTCTAACGCCTTATAACCCCCAACAACCTCAATCTCTACTATCTGCTCTCATACTCCCTTACCAGTCTCAACATGACTCCTCCCAAAAAGTATGCCACTGACACACAGCAGAAAAATACTTTGTCACTACGTCAAAGAAAACGCCGTGCTAATGAGACTCCTAAAGAAAAGGAACATCCCCTTGCCACCATGAAGGCTTATGAACGACAATGCCTCACACATGAGTCCCCTAAATCTAAATTCATTAGATTAGCACAAGCAGCATCTGCTCGCCGTCAACGCCGACAACCTACACCTTCGACGTCTACATTTTTATCACACTCACCACCACACATACGACTTATATACATCGTTCTGCACAAGAGCCCTTCTTCACTGTTAGGACCTACTCTTCCACTACATGCTAAAGCATTCACTAATGATGAACGTACGATATGAACCCGGATGTTAAGGTCCAGCAGCATAGCTGCTGAGAAATATTATTTTCTTTTACAACAGAAACGGGTTTTTGTGAACAGCTAAAGAGATGGGCGGGATGGCTGTTCACCACATCTCCATCTCAAGGTGTGCTGCTCTTACTGTCACACAAAACATCCTCAACATCACATCACCATCCTCCCAATGTGATAGCATCGTCATTAATCTAGTATGAAATAATCTCAAAATAAGGTAGGTGTCCAACTAGCATGCCCCCTGATACCCCCGCAATAATAAACTAGATGCACCCGCACCCCTTGCAGAAGCATCCGTTTGCATATTTTTCCTGTATCTGGTGGATGGTAAATGACACGACCCCTAAGGGGCATGTCATTTGGACCTGCGCTCTGCGCATGCTCTGAGCATGACCAGTTAATAGCACACAGACCAGAAATCGAGATCCAACAGGATCTGGAGTCCGGATGAATCCATGTCGCATTGGCACCCGTTCAGATTTCAGTTGTGGTGCCCTGGATCCAGGTTGATGCATCCACCCAGGTCCAAGGCGAACCGTACACAAATGGATAAACCCACAAGTGTCTCCGGCCCTTTGAAAGTCAATGGGTCAGAAAACTGATGCAGGAGCATCCAGCTTATGACAGATTGAACTCACTTCGAAAGACTGGAAAGACCGAAAGTGCATCAAGACCTTACCTTGATAACCGTATTAATTAAATAATGTAAGAAGACAAACCTTGTGGGATTGTGAAAAGTCACAACCTCTGTGGATAGCATTTAACGGCTGCAACAGCCCCATAAGAGCAATTAACCGGTGTATAGAGAAGAAGGGGTTAAACCGCGCTACCGTAGAAGAAGTACAGTGAGGCAGTGATCCCGGATCGTGAGTTATAGAGTCAACGCGTTTCAGAGAATGGACGTCTCCTTCATCAATTCATAACGTGATTTCATCCTGATGAAGATGTCCATTCTCCAAAACGTGTTGACTGGATAAAGCAGCATCTCCGTTCCTTACCTAACAGTAGCTGTGATAGCCCCAGTGCAATGCTAAATGGAGCAATCACAAGATTTGACGTGTCATCGCGTTGCGACAGTTTTCTGTAAACCTCCAGTGTGAATCTGCTCAGTTGTCTGGAGACGTCCTCCACGGCGTACTCAGGATTGGTGCATTCAGGCCACATCGAAGAACAATTAAACTCTGGAGTTGCTGCCGACGTTTCCACTCTTGGTAGGGTCTTTTCCACATCTTCCTCGCCTTTGGTTTGGTCGTTTTTGGTGTTTGCATTTCCCGTTCCAGCCGGAACTCCATTTATTGTTTCAGTATCAACTTCTTGGGGATTTTTCAAATTCTTTTCAGTGTCTTTAATGGGAGAATGATCTGAAGATCTTTCTGCTCCTTTTATGCTTTCTGTGGACGGATCCTTCTCATTTATAGGAACATCATTTTTAATGTTTGTTGAATCCTGTGGATTTCTGACATCAGGTATGTCTGTAGACGTCTCTTGATTTACGACTTTTTCTATTGAATTTGGGTCCCGGACAACATTTAGTCCCTAAATTTTAAACAAAACAGAAAAGTTCATGTCACATGTGCATAGGAAAGCATTCAATCACAAAATATTAACTGTAATTTCCCAGGTTGTCATATTCTATATTATTTATCAGCGGGATTTGGCGCTACAGGATCCGATTCAGCGGCGCTAGTTATCTAATCAACATATGATGGGGAAACAGAGCTCAAACGCTCAACCTCAAACGGTCAATGATCCCAATAGAATAATATGAGTGTGCGTTGGGATAGAAGTTACACAACCTAATCAGAACAAGCTAATCAACCATAAAAGGAGCAAAGCTTACACCTGAAGAACATCTCTAGAATTCTGAAACCTGGAAACCTGAGCCCAAAGCCAAACCTATAAACAGCTGGCTCACACAAAGAAAGCTGTTCGCAGGTGGGGGTCAGACAAATTATACTTTGATCCATATTTCATTTCTCCTTACCCCCCAAGGAAATAGATGGGAAGTTAGGTATTTCTATATTTCTGCCATTTTATTCTATAACTGTTTTGCATATCTGTGTGTCCTTTTTATTTTATCTTTTATATCTTTTTATTGTAAGCACTGTAATTTTTATATTAAAGCTTAAAACTTTAATATGGTAAGTTTGATCCTTGTATGCTCTAAAGAATCCTTTGCCTTACAGAGAGTGTGTGACCCTTTTGTATATGACAATGATAAAAAATGTCGAAAGCTCAAAGCTGAAGGTTGCACTGCTGTCAGTGTAGTTTGTACCAGTTGAAGGAAACCAGCCCACCGGTATGAGAGTAGCACCGTTAGTGCAAGCAGTGATGAGGGCATCTGCTCATAGGGTAAAGATTAACCAGCCAAAGTGCATAGACTTAGGCCAAGTGTGAAAACAATTGCCACATTGGAGATGGGCAGAAAATAGTGAGTATATACAATATAGGGATACTCACAGGGTTGTCCAAAAGGTGCAGATTAATTCAAATGCCAGATCAGTAATTAGTAGCAATCAGAAGGGAGACCTGAAAGCCACCTCTTACCTGGTTGCATCCCTGGATCCCCATTTCATTATTCAATCTGAAATGACCTCGTTGTAATAACATGACGCCCATGTGACTGCAAGCTAGACCGACTAAACAAAAGAAGGGCTGAGGATACTGAGAGGTAGGAGACAGCACGCATGTCCGATCTGGCCACTACACCAGGTCCTGCAAAATTATCAGCCAAAGACCAAAGAAAAGTATTGCCGCCAAGAGAAATGACCACAAGGAGTAACTATAATAAGCGCTCTGAGTGTGTGCTATAAGGGTCAGAGACTATGCCAGAGTGAAGGAAGTGATGCTGCAAGAGCAATCAGTGTCCAGTAGCTTCACCAACTCTTTATCTCTGCTCACGCCTGTTGTCTCTAAAAGGAATCTGTCAGCAGGCTTTTTCTACCTCATGTGAGAGCAACATGATATAGGTAAAGAGACCCTGAATCCAAAAATGTATTACTTAGTGTAGATGTGCCAAATTTATGATCCACTGTGATATATTTGGTATGGTAAGGGTTTAAGCACACGGTTTCATTTAGACACCCGTCAAGTTTTGCTACATGAAGATGCTTCGGATAAAACGTTATCTTCGTTTTTCCTGACGTATCTTCTTTGGCGGCGCTTTGCTCATTTTTTGCAGTGACTTTGCTCTAAGTGTCACTTTCTTTAAAAGGATTCTCTACTACTAGGATAACTCCTTTTGATTCCACTTGTTTCCACATGTTAAAATTAATAGACCCTGTACTCACCTCCTGTGCTGCTGCTGTTTCTGCGGTGTCGGTGATCACAGTTCAGGGCTCATGTGTGTAACGGGGTGACAATAGCATGGGTGAAGCAGATGCAGGATGTCAGAGATGGTTAGAGGAACTGGGAAGCTAGTCTGACACTGTAGACTGGGGTTATCTAGCTGACCCTGTTCCTGGAATTACCTCTAAAGGTGAGGATGTCCAGGCCTAGCTAACACCCCCTCACCTCCACCCAAGGAAAAGAATAGCAGCTCCAGCAAGATGACTCCCACAGAGGGGTGCACTCCAGGAAAGTTTCTGCAAAACAGCTCTGCATCCACACAGCACTAGATCTGAGTAGAGACTGAATTCTATCAGCGACATCAGCTAGTAGGATATAGAATTATTTAACAGTTGGGGGAGTGGTTACCTAATTCACCCACAACATTCCACCTGCAGAGCTGCCACAAAATTAGAAACAATAGAGCAGCAGCTACTGATATTAACCCTGCAGTCACCAACAGGAATTAAACATTACTGCAAGCAGATCACAGAGACTACAAAGTAGTCTACACATGACAATGTAACATTATGATGTCACACGAGCCTCGTGTCTAATCACTGCTGGCTTTAGACTTCTCGCCTTTGGCCCAAATTAGTTAATCAACAGGAAGTGATGCTGTGGCTGCCGCTCACTTCCTGTTGATTGCCCATTTGGTCCAACGCCGAGGAGTCAGAAGCCAGTGGTGATTGGACGCGAGGCTCGAGTGATGTCACAATGCCGCATGAGCCGCCATTAAAGACAGCACTGGAACGGCGCCAACACAAGAGGTGAGTATAGGGTCTGTCATTTCTACTTGGAGAAACAAGTGGAATCAGAAGGGGTTGTCCTTGTAGTGGAGAACCCCTTAAACAACTTATATATATGTATATATGTATGACTGCCAAGACCCCGACCACCGGTTCTCCCCGCCGCGCAATGATTGAGACCACTCCAATGTATATCTTTGCATACTTTTTTATTGAGGGCATCAACGTACACCACTCATTTATTGCATAACAAAAAGGGGTTGGGTAGTTATATGGCCGCAGCTCACACCAAGGCCTTAACCGCCTTACACCTGTGGGAAGAAAGCCCGATGCCTCGGCCGTCCTTGGCAGGTAGACTTTCACCAGCTCCCTCTTCCGCCGGCTGCGACTTGACCTGTAAAGCATCCTACCTATAGGGAGGGAGGGCGGGCGATGATGTTCACCCTGAGAGCAGAGTGGTAAGAGGCAGGATGTGCCCTGGGGGTTGCAATATGTAGCCTGGAGGCGGGCTGGAGGCACTAAAGAATGTGGCTCAGAGGGGAGGGGGAGAGAGGAGAGTGGATAGGGAGAGGGAGGCTAGGAGCCATACCACATTCCACGGTGAGGAGTAGCGATGCACAACCTGAGCTGGGCTCGACAGTCAGAGGCATCAGCATCAGCCGAGGTGCCTTACAGACTGTCAAGACCCCGACCACCGGTTCTCCCCGCCGCGCAATGATTGAGAGCACACCAATGTATATCTTTGAATACTTTTTTATTGAGGGCATCAACGTAACACCACTCATTTATTGCATAACAAAAAGGGGTTGGGTAGTTATATGGCCGCAGCTCACACCAAGGCCTTAACCGCCTTACACCTGAGGGAAGAAAGCCCGATGCCTCGGCCGTCCTTGGCAGGTAGAGTTTCACCAGCTCCCTCTTCCACCGGCCACGGAGTGGCAAGGGCTGTTGCCCGAGCTGCGACCCCCACTCATACATCTTATGGCCTGATCCACCCCATCCTGGATGTCTGACAGGAATATGTCGAGGCCTATATCATTGAGGCTAAACCCGTCCTCTAGCAGAAATCGGTGTATGTCGGCCTCCAAAATATCGTGACCGACCACTATTCCCCCTCTGGCTGACACGAATCTGGCTATATGTGTGTTAACGTACCTTCTAGCCTTCTGGACCGCCACCACATTCCTTGCCCCTGGCCAGCTATCCCTGGGGAGTATGTTCGAACAGACTATCAACAGATTTCTGAAGAAACCCCCGAGCCTCTCCAGGTCTACCTGCATTATCGCTAGGAGCTCAGGAATTCTGACTGACACTAGGTCGTTCCCACCTGCATGGATGACTAGTATGGTGGGGCCTGTTTCCAACCTAGATATGGCCACTGCCTCAGGCAGGACCTGTGCCCACGGTAGTCCCCGCATGCCTCTCCAATTTATGGCTAGATCCCGGAATCCAAGGTCTCCACCTCCCGGTCTCCTGGCTTTCGCTCGCAATGCTGCCCAATATATCTGTGAATGGCCCAAGATCCACACGCTGGGTCTGGGCGGATCTAAAAGAGAAAGGTTATTAGCAAAGAGCCAACTGACAACATCCCTGTATCCTAACGTGCCCCCTCCCATGAATTCCTGAGATATGCTCGCTGGATGTTACTCCTGGTATGCCGTATAATTCCAGTAATATAGCTATCACACGGTTCTGCCTACGTATCTGTCCATTTATATATGAACATACATATATAGTTATTACAAGCAAATTCTTCTTTTTTTTTTTTTTATATATCTACAGCCAGGTTGTACAACGTCTTGCTAGGGTCCGGTAGGCTGAATGGCCTGTTATAATTAAGGGAACCGGGTTCCAACCACGTAAGGTGATGCGTTCTTTTCTTGGGGGAAAAACAGGGGGGGAGGCGGTGAGTTGTGTTGTTGCTCTTAAATTAAATCTGGCCTGATGTAACAGAAAAAGGCATCCGACTTCCAGCGCCCTACCCTTTCTATTTCTTGATTTGTAAGGCCAGCCCTGGCGGCCACGGTCGCTGCGCCTAAGCGAAAAGAGTGTGTGCCATACTCTTTCGGCTGAAACCCTAAACCTGCAAGGGAGGCTTTTAGCATGGCTGTGAATTGCGCGATTGTAAGCGGGGAACCATCTGCGTGCTCGAAGAAGAAGATTTGGGGGGTACGGTTATCCCAGTACCGACGCAGGACCTTGATGGGGCATAACGGTCTGGGGGATGGGAATATGGGAAACCAGATTCCCTGGCCCAGCGTGTCTGTTTTGGAGCGCCTGATTCGCACTCTGACCCCGCCGTTGCACACGATGACGTCGTCGCGCAGCAAGCCGCCGGGGCGTTCTGCCGATCTGCTGACAAGCTCGCTTACCCGGAGTGCCCCAAAGAAAGCCAGCACAAAAGCGGCCGCAAAGAGCAAAACCTCGTGAACCGAGGGGCAGCTGTTTGGAAGACTATCTATCATGCTGGACAGCAGTGAGAAAGATATGGGCCTTCTGCTGTCAAGGCTGACTGGCTTCCTTTTCCAACCTTTAATGGCTTGCATGAAAAGGAACATCTTAGTGACATCAGGCCATCTGCGTAGCCAAAAGTGAAATGCCAATCCTGCAAGAAGCTGCTGCGCGACGTTGCCGGACACACCGCTGGCGTGCAACTTTGCGAAGTACTGGGCAACCGAGTGGCATAGAAAGGCATGCGGTACGTGTTGCGGCAGCGATGGCACTAATTCGGACCATTGTTTCCAAGCCTTACCATAGGAGCGCCAGGTGGCTGGTGCAAGTGAAGCTTGCACGAGAGGCATCAGTCGTTCTCCAGGAGCTTCCACATGATCTTCGGGCACTCCGTGCCCATTCCGTCTGCTTCCAGGTGTAATGCTCGAAATGTCTGAAAGTCAAAACGCGACAATGCATCAGCAATGCTGTTATCCACCCCGGGAACATGTCGTGCCCTGAACCAAATGTTGTGCTCCAAACACCTGAGCACTAGGTAGCGAAGCAGTTTGATGACCGGCGGTGATGATGATGCCAAGCGGTTGATGGCATGCACCACGCTGATGTTGTCAGTCCAAAAACAAATGCGTTTGTTTGCGAGTTGTTCTGCCCAAAGCACCGTGGCTGCCACTATGGGGAAAAGTTCCAACAAAGTGAGGTTCTTAGTCCAGCCCGCCGGGCCCCATGATTCTGGCCAGCGGCCAGCGCACCAGGTTGTACCTAGTGATGCGTATCCTGTGGTGCGGGGCTTTTATGCCCCTTGTGGTGAGGCAAAGTCTGCGGGAGAATGCCCTCCCCATGGGCATGACCTTGCAAGCAAAGGCCAGTAAACCCAGTAGGGACTGCATCTGCGCGAGTGTAACCTTGTGTGCCGCTAGGAAGCCATCAATCAGGGATGATACCTTCTTAACCTTGTCGGCCGGGAGACGAAATACCATGGTGATCGTGTCAATCTCAATACCCAAGAAAGAAAGCGTGGTTGTGGGGCCTACCGTTTTTACCGCTGATAATGGGACACCGAACTTGTTCGCTATGGTTTGGAAGTCGTGCAACGCGTTGGCGCAATCATCGGATTCCGGGGGCCGATGAACAAGAAGTCGTCAAGATAGTGAGTAACAGCTTTGTGCATGGACACGTCCCTGATGACCCATTCGAGGTATGAGCTGAAAAGCTCGAAAAGCGAGCAAGAAATGGCGCATCCCATGGGGAGGCACATGTCGTAGAAGAAATGGCCTTGTAATGCGCACCCTAGCAGGTGGTGACACTCGGGGTGAACCGGCAGGAAGCGAAAGGCCGCTTCGATATCCGATTTGGCCAAGAGAGCCCCCTGCCCCACTTCCCTGACCAAACATACAGCCTTGTCGAAAGAGACATACGAGACTGCAGAATCCTCCGCCGGGATGTCGTCGTTAACCGACTTTCCGTGGGGGAAGGATAGGTGGTGAATCAGGCGAAATTCGCCTTCCTCCTTCTTGGGCACTACACCAAGGGGAGAAATCCTTAGATTGGGAAAGGGGAGGGTTTTGAAAGGGCCAGCCATGCGGCCTAGCGCTATTTCCTTCTGCACCTTGCTGTGCAGTACTTCAGGGTGTTCCCTGGCAGATTTAAGTTTGTGTGCAAATCTGGGTAGTGGGGAAGGTATGAAAGGAATGACAAAGCCATGCATGAAGCCGTTGGCAATAGCGGCGGCCGCTACCTTATTTGCGTAACGCTCTAACCAGGGGGCCATCTCTGCTACGATCACCGGTGTCTTTGGAAGAGGTGGATGGTTTTTGGAGCGATCGGGTGGCTGCCTTGTCGCATCTGGAGGATGCGTGGCTGCCCCCTGCATGATGAACAATCGTGCCTGTATTTGCATAAGCCCTGAAACTTGCAGTGGCCCTCGTTGAAAAGCCAGCAGCAACCTTGTTTTCTGGGCTGGCTGGAGTGCTGCCCTTGTCTAGAAGGTGGGTTCCCGTGAAAGGACTGAGTGGTCCTTTGGGACAGCATGAGCGTGAGCCATGAGTCGGTGGCCTTGATGCCCCAACCCAGGTGGGACTGCGTAGCTAACTGACGCCTGAAATCTTCGTCATATCTCCACCAAGCGGAACTCCCGTGGGTCTTATACGAATTGAAAATGGTGTTGCAGTATTTAAATAGCTCCGTAAACCTTTCAGGGTGTTTTTGACCCATGACCGACCCTAGAATGTGAAAGGCCTGGAGCCAATTATGAAAAGTTTTTGCTACTTTAGGCTTCCTGTCTGGGAAGCGATCGGCAGGGTGCCTTTCTTTGTCAATGGTGCCTAGCTCAGGTTTTAGCAACGACCAAATGTCGATGTAATCATTGGCCCAGATTTTTAGGACCGTATCTGGAGGTAGGTGAGCCCCGGGGGGTGCGACCCGACAATATTCCATGTGGGACAGGGCGTTCTGCGGGCTGTGAGGGGACACTACAGTGAGTGACGGGGTGGCAGGAATGGACCCTTCCCGGGAAGCGACTAGCTGCGACCCTCCTGTCCAAGAGCTGGCAAAGCCGTACTCACCGTTTGATGTCGCTGATCGAGGTGATGTTGCCAGTTGCCGGTTCCGCTGTTCTCCGTTTGTAGCACCGGTTGTCTGCCGAGCCGTTGAGTGCCTATTTGATCTCTTGCTTCAGGAATGGCTTCGTCGTGGTGTCGAGGCTGAAGAGCTGGATGAGGTGTACCTTCCGCATGATGATCTTCTGCTTCGCTTGGAAGAGCGAGAGCGCCTGTGACGTCTTTTTGAAGAGTCTTGTGTGCGTCGACGGCTTCTACGGTCCCTGCTGCGGGAGGTGGAAGATGATGTGGACGTCTTACTGTTTCTGTGATCCGTCCCGGTGTTTTGGTGACCCGGTTGGCGGCTGCTGTGTGGGGTCCCTGACCGCAGCCCTGCAGCTGGTGGGGCCCCCGTCTCCAGGTCCACAGACGCGCCACCTAGCAGCACCTGTGAAGCCGGTGGCATGAGGAGCTGCTGCAAGATGCCACTGTTGTGGAGGAGCTGTGCAGCCTGGTCAATGTGCAGCAGCCCCAGGCTGTGGCTGTTGAACTGTGATGGTTCGTTTGGGGGCGTTTGGGGTTCGCCCTGAGGCGTCCCCTGATCATCTGAGGAGCCAGCCTGCTGTTCCCCTGCAATTTGTACTAGCTCCTCCGCTGTAGATTCCTCAGCGGAGGAGAGGGAGCTGCCGGACATGCCCATGGTTGTTTGGTTGTGGAGGAGGTGGTCGCTTGTGTGTCTAAGGGTACCTTTACACGCGGCTACATTTCTAGGGTGGCTACAGGTAACTTACTGGTTGCAGTGAAATCATGGAGAGATTATTCCATTTGTACACAGCAACAAGATAGAACCTTGTCTCCATGATTTCACTGCAACCAGTAAGTTACCTGTAGCCACCATAGAAATGTAGCCGCGTGTAAAGGTACCCTAATGGCTGGGTGGTTAGTGGGCTGCTCTTTCCCAGCCAGGCGTTCACGGGGAAAACTCGAACACCTGACCGGAAGTGACGCAGCCCCACGTGTTGCCCGATGCTGTGCCTGAAGCGTCACAGCCACAGAGGAGGCGGTGGTCTCCTCGGGTGCGCGGTCGCAGGGCAACCACGTCACCGGATGTGACGCGGGGCCCCCAGTTGCACGTGACCTATGGGCGCGAGTTGTGCGTGCCGCCAGAAGTGACGCGGCGCCAGCGCGCACACGTGACCGGCGGTCACGTGACGTCCGCATCACTGGATGCGACGCGGGCGCCAGGTTAGGAGGCGCCCCTTGGTCTGCTGACGGCAGCGTCACTTCCTGTGACGCGGCCGCCTTGCGCCTTGCGCCCGCCCTAGATGGATTGGCAGCGTGCTCGCGCGTGCAGGGAAGGGGGCAGCTGTGATGCCCCGGTCCACCGGAGGCGGAGTGGGCATAGCAGGGCTCCGGTGACCCTTTGGCTCTAGGGGTCCTGCGCCACTTGGGGTAAGTACAGCCCTGTGGAGATTGGGATTGGGAGGGGTGGGCTTGTGCAATCCAAGCCTGGCTGGGGCCACAGGACCTGGCCCCCTTGTGGGAGCGGGGCAAGTTAACCTGTTCCTTGTGGCATTTCCGTGCATGGCAGTGCCAGTGGGCTCCGAGGAAGTGAGGGCCCTGCGTGACCTGCTGGGAGCGGGCAAGGGTTGAGAAGTGTTTCTACTGGGTCTGGGGTTCTCAGAGGGGCTCAATCTTTTTGGAGGATGGGAGGGTCTACCAGACCTGCGTCCGCCTGAAGTGAGTTCTGCCAGAAGGGAGCCGCCGGTCACCAAATTGGCTAGCCATTCGGCTCCCTCCCGCCCGAACTTCTGTCTTACCGCTGCTTGGAGGGCGTCCATCGTCTGGTCAGCAATGGTGATCGATGATGTTCACCCTGACAGCAGAGTGGTTAGAGGCAGGATGTGCCCTGGGGGTTGCAATATGTAGCCTGGAGGCGGGCTGGAGGCACTAAAGAATGAGGCTCAGAGGGGAGGGGGAGAGAGGAGAGTGGATAGGGAGGGGGAGGCTAGGAGCCATACCACATTCCACGGCGAGGAGTAGCGATGCACAACCTGAGCTGGGCTCGATAGTCAGAGGCATCGACATCAGCCGAAGTGCCTTGCATGAGCAGCTTTCTAATGGCAACTTTTCTTTCGAAGTTGGATCGCACCCTCCCTATAGAAAG